>PVKM010006273.1:0-44815 GCA_004027735.1 Carollia perspicillata
AAGAGGGGCAGAATTGGTGGCCAGCAGAGAGGGGTCAAGGCAGGAAAAAGTGGCAGTTGGCAGACCAGGGTATGCAGGTGGTGGCTAGCAGGCCCCAGAGGTGGGGAGGCAATGAGAAGACCTAGTGAGGCACACAAGGTGGAATGTACACAAGCCCACCCACCTGGGAACCAGCATCAGAAGGGCCCAGTTTGCTTGTGGGAAGCAGCAGAGGGGGCTGAAATCCAAGAGAGAGCGGAGCAAGTGCCACTGTACCCTCTCTGACCCTGCCCCCACATACAGTGTCACAACCCAGCCACTGGGTTGCCTAGCCACAGGGAACAACTAACGTTCCACCCCTCACTATGTAATAGGCACGACCAAAAAAAAAAAACAAATGGCTCAAACGCAAGACCAAATCAGAGCCCCAGAGCCAATACTTTTAAGCAACCAAGAGATAGCCAACCTATCAGATGCACAGTTCAAAACACTGGTGATCAGGATGCTCACAGAACTGGTTGAATTTGGTCACAAATTAGATGAAAAAAATGAAGGCTACACTAAGTGAAATGAAGGAAAATGCACAGGAAACCAATAGTGATGGGAAGGAAACTGGGACTCAAATCAATGGAGTGGACCAGAAGGAAGAAAGAAACAACCAAACAGAAAAGAAGGAAGAAACAAGAATTCAAAATAATGAGAGGCTTAGGAACCTCCAGGACATTTTTAAACATTCCAACATCTGAATTATAGGGGTACCAGAAGGGGAAGAGGAAGAGCAACAAGTGGAAAACTTATTTGAATGAATAATAAAGGAGAACTTCCCCAATCTGGCAAAGGAAATAGACTTCCAGGAAGTCCAGGAAGATCAGAGAGTCCCAAAGAATATGGACCCAAGGAGGAACACATAAAGGCACATCCTAATTACATTAGCCAAGATTAAAATGAAGGACAGAATTCTAGAAGCAGCAAGAGATAAAGGGACAGTCACCTACAAAGGAGTTCCCATCAGACTGTCAGCTGAATTCTCAAAAGAGACTTTACAGGCAAGAAGGGGCTGGAAAGAAATATTCCAAGTCATGAAAGGCAAGGACCTACATCCAAGACTGCTCTATCCAGCAAAGCTTTCTTTTAGAATGGATGGGCAGATAAAGCACTTCTCAAATAAGGTCAAGTTCAAGGAGTTCATCATCACCAAGCCCTTATTATATGAAATGTTAAAGGGACTTATCTAAGATAAAGAAGATAAAAATATGAACAATATGAACAGTAAAAAAGACAGCAAACTCACAGTTATTAACAACCACACCTAAAACAAAAGCAAACTAAGCAAACAACTAGAACAGGAACAGAACCACGGAAATGGTGATCACATAGAGGGTTAGCAACAGGGGAGTGGGAGGAGGAGAGTGAGAGAGAAGGCACCGAGAATAAGTAGCATAGACGGTGGGGAGAAAATAGACAGGGAGAGGGCAAGAGTAGTGTGGGAAATGTAAAAGCTAAAGAACTTATGACACATGGACATGAACTAAAGGGGAGAATGTGAGTAGGAGGGGGTGTGCAGGGTGTAGGGGAATGAAGAGGGGAAATGGGACAACTACAATAGCATAAATATAAAATATATTTTTTTAAAAAAGTATTTTAGCAATAATGTGCACATATTATATACTTTTTTACACATATTAAAGTACATTTGAACCAAACAAACACAGTTCGATTCCCAGTCAGGGAACATGCCTGGGTTGCAGGCCAGTTCCCAGCAGGGGACACACGAGAGGCAACCATACATTGATATTTCTCTCCCTCTCTCCTTCCCTTCCCCTCTAAAGATAAATAAATAAATAAATAAATCTTTTAAAAATATTTTTAAAAAAGTACATTCCAGCAGGACTCTACTTAAAGAATGTTTATGAACTTAGTTCTTGTCATTGTAGTCTCTTAAAAGAAACAGGTAAAAATCATTAACTAGGAATTTTCATTAATCTGAAGTCAGGGCTTCTCCTCTCTCTCCTCCCAGACTTCTCTCCCCTGTCCCTCACCTCCACTCTGAAAAGGAGAGATTTTACTGTCTTCCCAGACTCTGAAAGATGTGCTCACTCGATGGGAAAGCAGTGAAGAGGACCTTCTGCTGAAAGTGTAGGAAGAGCGGAACGACGGAAACCGCACACCGGATAGAAAGCAGCACATCCCCTGCAGAATGGCAAGAAAATCTGTGACAAGGAAACCAAGAGAACAGTCTTCGCAACATATTCCAAACTTCCTGAAGTTGTTTATATCCGCAGACAGATGAGAAGTTTCTATATATAGCTGTGCTTTAGCAAAACACTTTTCAGCTCGGGCTATAGCCAAGAATTATAGGTAAAGCACCATGGAATTTTCACAACCACAGAAAAGTATGTTTTCCAGTTTTATAAATCAGATAGGCAAGGTATTCAGGTATCAGGATCTTCTCCAAACCTTGTCATCTCTTTAGTGGGGTAAAACCAAACATTGGATAATTAAAGCCATTGTACAGTAGTAAATAGTTCAGTATTAAGTCAAGGCTGTGAAGATCAGAGGCTTAGCTCTAGCCCATTGCTTTCATTCTAAAGGTCCAGAGATATCCTGGCAACCCCACCTAACAGAAGAAATCCAAACTAACCACTAACCGTCATTGACATGTAAGATACACTTGGCCCTAAGTCTCAAACCTGGGAACACATGACCTGTTAGAATAAATTCATGACCTCAAGGTCCTCTGACCCCTTGGCAATCCTTTCTTGCTTCTTTTCCCTATGGTTACTGTAACACATTAATCCCTTGGTAATCTTTTTTTAAAATATATTTTATTGATTATGCCATTACAGTTGTCCCATTTCCCCCCTTCATTCCCCGCCATCCTGCACACCCCCTCACCCACATTTCCCCCTTTAGTTCATGTCCATGTGTCATAAGTTCTTTAGCCTCTACATTTCCCACACTACTCTTGCCCTCTCCCTGTCTATTTTCGCCCCACCACCTGTGCTACTTATTCTCTGTACCTCCTCCCCCACCTCTTCCCACTCCCCTGTTGCTAACCTTCCAGGTGATCTCTATTTCTGTGGCTTCTGTCTTAACCATTGACTCCTTTCTGCCTTTTCTAAAATTAAATCAGCCATCAGTGATACATATCACTTCTCTCCAGTCCAGACCTCTCACATGAACCCCATGTGGCCCTGCCCTCAGACCTGCCACCCCAGTGTCCCTCCCCGTCTCAGCCGCGGGCAGCTCCATCCTTCCTGTTCCTCAGGTCAGACACCTGGAATCGTAATGGGACCACATCAAACTCAAAATTTTTTGCACAGCAAAGGGAACCATCAACAAAATGAAAAGATAGCCTCTTAAGTAGGACAATATATTCACAAATGACACATCAGATAGGGGTTAATACCCAAAATACAGGGTTCAGCAGAAGTAAGGCCTGTTTGAGTGTGGTTGGAAGGGTAATAGAATAAGCGTGATAATTTATAGTTTTAATTTGAACATTTCACCTAAAATGCCATATGGTGTGCTTGAGTGTGATATTGTTATGTTACAGAATTACGTGCTTATGATTTTGTAATAAAAAGGTGTGTTATTTGTGCTGGACCCTATAGATAAGGAACTCACACAACTTAACACCCCAAAACCAAACAATCCAACTGTGAAATAGGCAAAGGCCACGGCTTGCCCCATGTAAGGATTTCATGAGCAGATTGGGACCCTTAGAAAATGTACAAATAAAATCTCACCCCTATTTGACAAGAGAAAGAAAGCCAATTAAAGCCAGATAAAATTTTGATTTTTATATTGCTTGAATCCTCATACCCTCAATAAACAAATTTCTTTTTTAGTTCCTTAAAAAATAAAACAGGCAAAGGAATTGTATACACATTTCTTCAGAGAACATACAGATGGCCATCAAATACATAAAAAGGTGCTCAAACATCACGAATCATCGGGGAAAGGCAAATTAAAACCACAACGAGATAATACCTCACACCTGTCAGAATGGCTCTCCCCAATAAAACAACAAGTGCTGGCGAGGATGTGGAGAAAGGGGACCGCTTGCACACTGTTAGTGGAAATGTAGATCGGTGCAGCCACGGTGGGAAGCAGCATGGAGTTCCCTCAAAACATTAAAAATGGATCTGCCTTTTGACGCAGTGACTCCACTTCTGGGAAGGTGCCCAAAGAAACCCAAAACACTAATAGTAAAGAATATATGCACTCCCACGTTCATTGAGGGGTGAGGTTTGGAAGCAACCGCTCACAGATAAGCAAGAGTTAATAAGCGAGGAAACTTACCTGGAGGCTGGTCTCAGGCGGCACTCCTCAACACGAGTGGAACTCCACACCTGCCCACCAGCATCTTAAAGCTGATGTAGAGGCCTTAGCGGGGTTCAGTCACGCATTTAGTCCAGACAGTCCCCCCCACGCCTTGTGCTCTCAGGGCTGCCTCCCTGAAAATGGCTCCCGCTGTGAGAACGCTGTGCAGGTGTTGGTTCCAGGGGAGGGAAGGAGGTGGGGGAGCCTCTGATTGCCCCTTCCCACTCTCAGGTCAGCCAGGGGTCACGTCCTTTCAATGACCAACCCCAGCAGCTTTCTCCCCACTTCTCTGCGTGGCCAACTCCTCCACTTCTCTCAAGTGTTGACTGAAACACTCATTCTCAGTGAGAAACACTGACCCACTCTATTCAAAATCACAGCACAGCCTCCCCCTGGCACTGCCCACGTCCCTTCCCCATTTTATTTTCCCCGTTGCATTTGTCACATTCTGATTTGCTATGTACTTTACTAATTTATTTGGTAAATTGTCTGCCTCTCCTCCGGTAGTATGTAAGCTCCAGGAGAACAAGGATTTTTATTTTTGTTCCCACTCTATTTCCAGGACTACAACAGTACCAGGAATGCAGGAAGCTTTCCACAAATATTTGTTGAATCCATAAAGGACAATAAAAGAAAAAGAGAGAAAGCAAAAGACAGAAAAAGGAGGGAGGGAAAGAAGAGGGAGGGAAGGAAGGAAAAAGAATACTTATTCACTAAAGATAAACTGGAATATACAAATAGGCAAAAATAAGAAAATTAAAATCATCTGTGATCCCACCATCCTGGATTTAATTACCATGAACATTGTGTTATTTCCTTTTCCAATGCCCTTCTGTCTCTGAGAGTGTATGCATTTTAAGCCAAAGAAACACAGACTGTGGGAATCAGAGCTTGAATCCCAGGTTTGCCCGTGACCTTGAACACACAACTTAGTCCATTCAGGCTTCGATAACAGAATACCACAGACTGGGTGGCTTGAACAACAGACATTTACTTCTCACAGTTTTGGAGGCTGGGAAGTCCAAAATCAAGGCTCTGGCAAAATGAGTATCTGCTGAGAGCCCGCTTCCTGGTTCATAGATGTCTTTCTGCCATGTCCTCACCTGCTGGAAGGGGCAAGAGAGTTCCCTGGGGTCTCTAATAAGGGTGCTACATACTCCTCTCCTACATAAGGGCTATGCCCTCACCATCCGATTGCCTCCCAAAGGCCCCATCTCCCAATACCGTCATGTCACAGATGGGGTTTCAGCATGTGAATTTTGGGAGACACAAATATTCAGTCTGTAGCAGCAAATAACTTAATTTCCTCAAGCCTCAGTCTTCTCATCTCAAAAGTGAGAAATATAGCTCCTCCCTCCCTGGTGTATTGCAAGGATTAGTTAGGATGATGCAGGAAAAGCACGTAGCGTGTTGCCTGGCACACGATCAGCACTCGGTAAATGGTGGCCTTCGTTATTATCATATGGTGAGTGTAGTTTTACACCTTCCTTTGTTTTCACTTAGTATCTCTGAATATATTTATGTGTGCATAAATATAATCCTATGGTGTTTTAATGGCTCTACAATTTTCCATCATATGGATCCATCACAAATTATTTAACCTACTGGTGGATAACTAGGCTGATCCTGATTTTTCTTTCTCTGTCAATGCTGAGATAAATACTGAGTTATCACCTTTTCCCAGGTCCTTACTTATATCCTTGAGGTAAAAATACTGGGTCAAATATACTTAAGGCTTTTGCTGTTCACTTAAGATGATAATTTTAAAATGGCCTCAAAGAAAAGCAGTTAAGAAATCATATGAGCTTTAAAGTTTTGGCATTTGAGAATGGAAACACCCACTCTGAGTAAATCATCTCATCAAAGAGATCACTGGTGAAGGACAGTCTGGGCGATTCATTATAATAGAAGAGGCTAGCTTAGGCAAGCAGCAGAAATCCCCATAAATGAGACAGTGCTGAGGTGCTCAGGGGTTCAATGGTATGCACTGTCAGACTTGTGAAAGTCTTTCCTATGCCGCCCCACCCCGCCAAACTCCTAGTGCCCCCTACCCAAGACCTCAGTCATTTGGCTGTAGGAGTCAACCACCCACCCTGTCTTAACCATCTTGCTCAGGAGAGAGAAAAATCAAGTGGTCAGAGAAACCACAGCTAATGGACAAAGGAACCCCCCTTTAATACTCACTATTCCATTGTAGACCATCCATGGTCCCCAGTGGGCAGGGGTGCCCACTCTCCCCTTGAACCCACTGCTCTTGGCACAGACACTGCAAAAGGTGTGTGTGCTGCCATCGCGGCTCTTCAGCTGTCTTCATTAATAATGTAAAATGGAACATTTACATTTTCATAATCTCGCTCTCTTCACCATGTACACCCCCTCTTAGGATCGTTACATTTCCTTCAAAATGGCAATGAAAGTTCTAGTGTGCTTTTGGGGAGCCACTGGGAATTTAGGAAGATCCCTGTAAATGTTGCCATCCTCAGGCAAATTGTAAGAAACACCCAATAATAACTTTAAAATGCTTGATAACTCTCCCAACTGTTGCATTTTAAATAACTTGGAAAACAAGACGGGGATTCCACATAAGCTGCTAGGGAGTTATTGACATCTACTTCAGAGATATTCCCTGGGCAAGTTAAAAAAAAAAACATGAAATAGAGTGAGCTGAGGTACACAGGAGCTATTCAATCAATGATTTAATTATAAATAATGAGACTGGATTGACCTGCCCGTCCACGGGACTTTGAGTGAACAAACGAAGAAGGACTCTGCTCTGCTGGCCCTCCCCTCAGACTCCGGCAGCCCCAGGCTTATGGTCTGAGGTCTCTGGCCTGCGTTCTTCATCTCTCCGTTTTCCCTCCAGGAGCAAGAAATACAAAATGGGCAAGAAAGTGAACTCCTCCTGCTCCTGGTTTTTCAGAAGAGAGTGGTGAAATGCTTCTTTCCAGGATTCGCTACTTGAGGGGCAGCCAATCAGCTCTGAGCCTTCTCTCAGGGAAGCTGTCGGGCCTCTCTAGGCTTTGGTGTGGCTGACCCCAGAGGGCCCACTTCTTTTCTCCCAGGTCTCACTTTGCTGTATGCATCTTTGCCCACTCTTCCCCTTGGCCAAAATAGTGACATACACACTTAATAGTGTTATTTTTTTTCTCACTTAGGTGTATTAAGGAATCAGATTACTGATACTATTATTATTAGCATTAATAATAACAATGGCCAATACCTACCTTAAAGATCCATCTAGCCTTACCCTGACCCTACAAGATTGGAACTATGTGGTGGATTTTGAGGAGGCCCAATGACCAACATCTCTGTTTCCCAATGGAGTTGAGAACTAATTGATAGATAGACATGGGTATCTGGGAAATGGAGAAGAAACTGTCCTTTGTTATAATATAGCTAATAAAAGAGAACAGGGCTCAGGCCTTAGGCTTTCTAATGCCGCTGCATCCCAGAATTAGACTTGCCACCAGCCCCAAGCAGCACCGGGTCATTACCAAATCACATCAGGAGGCCTGGCCCCATAAACTTAGAGCAACACTGACCGTATCCTTTCTGTGAGCAGCTGGATATGGAGAAGGTGGCAGAAGGAGCATAGGGAGCAGAAAAAGGCCAGGGTTACCTGCTTTATGGAAACTGAAAGCCAGAGCAAAAAAATACCTCAATATTATCATTATCCCCAGGGTTGTGTATCTGATACACTAAATACAATGCATTCTGTCCTTCCTGAGCCAGGAGGGGACTCTCACCCTGAGCTGAGCGGAAGCAGAATTAGGGTCGCACAGTGACCCTACCTGGTTGTCAGAAGCCCAGGGAGACACACTTCCATAACTGTCCCCAGTCTGTGCAATCCCACAAACACTAAATAACTACCGCAGGTCTGGGACTGTGTGGCTAGATATTTCAGGATTATTTGAATAAATTCATGAATGAATGGACAAACAAATAAATTTTATGGAACACATAATTTCTATCTCTTCAGTTTTTTCTCATTTACTTCCATACCTTCTGTGCCAAATCTTATTATAACCCAGATAGTCCTGGTCACAACATTGGGAATTCCAGGACCTGCTCAAGGTGGAAATGAGAGAAGATTAGCTGCAACACTAGAGGGCAAACCTTTCCAGGAAGGCTCAGCAGCCTAGCTCCAAGGGCAGGGCCATGGGGAACTCCAGTCCCGGGTCATGCTGGGACTCTAGTGTCTGAGCCAAGTGTGGGGCAGGGAGTAGGCTTCCTTGCAAACATTTGAGTGTCATATCTGGCATAGGTCAGACAGGATCAGGAAAATGGATGCGGCCCTAGGAAAAAGGTTCTGGACGAAGATGGGAAAGTCAAAGTCCCAGCTGACTGGGGATCCAAAGAAGCCCCTCGTCCCAGAGAAATGTGGGATGGAGCCTGGGAAGTGAGGATGGACTGAATGCTAGATAAGGGGACAAACCAAACACACTTCAAGGTCAGGGCAAGCAGCAGGTTGTTGAGTGGGAAGAGGATGCCATTGAGTGGAGTGGCCATTTCTCCTGTGCCGACGGGAAGGAGGGAGCTCCCAACATTCCAGTCTAGGACATAGACTCAGGACAGAGGGAGACACAGAACTTGTGTGTGCTTAATGGCGGTGTGGGGCGGGTGCAGTCACAGCTGTTTCCTAATGGTAGTACAGCCGATCAATTTTTTAAATTGAATTTATTGGGTAGAATTTATTGGTTTGCAAAACCATACAGGCTTCAAGAGTACAACTCAATAAAACATCATCTGCACACTGCATCATGTACCCACCACTCTTTCTAAAGTGAAGGTGTCGTTAATATTTACTAAAGCTAATAACTAAAAATATAGATACAGATACATATATAGATAGATTATAGGTATATAGATACAAATATATTTATTTATTAAGAGGGATTGGCTCACACGATTATGGAGACTGAGAGGCCCCACATCTGCCCTCTGCAAGCTGCACTCCGAGGAAGTCAGAGGTGTAATTTCAGTCCCAGTCAGAGGGCCTGAGAACAAGGGGAGTGCGTGGTGTAAACCCCAGTTCGAGGGCAGGAGGAGGTGGATCTGGCTTGTGAATGAGTTTGCCCAAAGGGAGACACAGCAAGAGACTGGAGGACAGAACTGTGCCTGCGCCCAGTTCTGGCCACAGCTGTGTGCGTTCTCTACCTAAAGCCACAGCTCACTTTCCTTGCCCTTTCAGGCCTGCGATGACCGTGGCTTCCTGCTGTTGCCAGTCCCTGCTTGCCCTTAACCTGTCCCACCTCGCTCTTCAGTTAAACCCTTTGAGAGTGACTTTGGCCCCCGCTGGGACCATGCCCGAAACAGGAGGCAGGTGTTTCATCCCAACGAGGACTATTGAGGACTGACAAAGCAGAACAGCAGGAATGTGGGAGAACATGGAGATTCAAGAGCTTGCAGGTTCTCAGCCCATGCTGGGACCTCACCTGAGGGCTCTGCTGGAGAAAGATCCACCTCCAGCCCCACGTGGTTATTGGCAGAATTCAGGTGAATTGAGGGCCTCCATTCCTGGCTGTCTGTTGGTCAGAGCCTGCCCTCCGCTCCTTGCCATGTGGTCCTCCCCCTCACAGCAGCTGGTTTATCGAAGTCAGTGAGAAGTCACAATCTTGTACCCTGATCACAGCAGGGACATCCCATCACCTTTGCCACATTCTATCAGTTAGAAGCACATTATGGATCCCACCTACACTCAAAGTAGGGAATCACACCGAGGGTGACTACCAGGAGGTGGGGGTCCCTGGGAACCATTTTACAGCCGGCCACAGGGGGAGGAGGGAGGACATGATTCCTGGGGTTTTTACTTATAAATTATGTCACATCAAGAGAGGGAACAGAAGAACAAGAGAATCGGGTCCAAGGGGCAAAGAGTGGGATAGTGAATCTTGAGGTCAACAGGAATCAGGACAAGAGGTTGTCCAATTGTGGAAAGAGGGACTTAAGTTTTGGGGGCAAAAAACAAGCCCAGCCCTTGGGGACTCTGAAAGAAGATTTTCTGGTCTTATTCATTTTTCAGGAAAATCAAGTGATAAAATAAACCTGTGACCAAATTCTCTGTAGCAAGGACAGAGGGGAAGGAAACTCATATTCACAAGAGCAGGAACTGCATTTTTTTAAAGGGTGCATCCATGTTGACTGAAAGAGCAGGAACCAGACCAATTGTCTCAGGTTCTGAAGTTATTTCCTGAAGAGAAGGTTTAGGCTGCTTCAGAGGGGCCAATGATACTTACGTGGACCACGGGAGTGCCCGAGAGATTTGGGTTCAGAGATAAGGTAGCTGAAGAGCTGAGCAGCGTAGGGACAGTGTGAGAAACACCAGGGCCAGGACCTGGAAACCACTGGCCCACTCCCCAGCGCACTGCATCTTTGCTCTGTGACATGCAGCCCGTCCCTCGGCCCCCTGAGCCTCGGTCTCTAGGCCTATTCCATGGGGACCTCATCTGTCCTGTTTACCCTTCTGAGCAATCAGGAGGACCAATAATAACACTTACCCCATAGAAGTTCAGAAGGCACCTACTATGTGCAAAACACTGCAGTGACCAAGAAGGGAAATAAGACTTAGGCTCTATCCTTGATCAGTGTACAGGCCTCCTGATATGTGTGAACCTGCTGTATGAGCTAGAGAGTGGCCAACAAATGTGGGAAGTTGCCCAAAGAACACTGTTCCATAATGCCATTGCTAGCTGCCTCTTTATTGTATCTCCTCCGTTGCCTACAGTAATGGTGGGCCTTATAGTAATATTTCATCACTGATTCCAGACACTGTAACTAACAAACAGTTTTAGTTAGAAGATAGCATTCTTCCGACACGCATATTGCTTCAGATTTCTGCTGAACATCGCAGACCTTCTCTGCCTAGCCCCGGTCAAGCCAAGCCTTGATTGAGGATACATTAACTTACCCTGTGAATATTTAATTTTATCTATTATGAACCCAGGTTTCAGCAGTGATCAGGATAGTAAATTTTTACCCTCATAAAGGTTTTATTTTAGTGGTAGAGACAGCTAAGGAAAAGAGGCAGCCACTCTGGGGGATTCACTGCATGAGATGACTCTGTGTTGGAAGCTGCAAAGGCAAAAGTATCCAAATTGTCTGTCAACACCTTCCACCCGCACCTGGCTATTTGCTCTGCTCTCTAGGTCATGTGTTTTAGCTGTGAAGTTTCACCTAAACGTTCCGAACGTCCTCTTTCCGGAATACCCCTTTAATCAGATCCCGTCTCCTGCTTACCTCCTCAATCTTGCTTCTCAAATATAGTTGCTAATGATGTGTGCATGTGCCAGACTTGAACAAATGCTGAGCAGCAAACTGCTCTGTGTCTGTTAATTTCATCCTGAACCCGAGCCGCGATCCTTGAGCTACAGCAGATGCTGCGTCCCCGGGGCTTTAGCGCCCATCGATCAGCTTTGTTGATAAGGGAAGAAAGGAAACTTTCCTCCACGACTGCCATTTGAATATAACGTATTGCCTTCTGAAAGAAAAGGGGGAAGAAAAAAGGTACTGATAGGTGATAACACAAATGAATGGTGATGGATGACAGTCAGATTTCAGTTTCAAAGGAGCATGCTTCTAAGCCAATAAATAATTGTAAGTGTGAGGTGAAATTCTCCACGGCTGTGCCATGTGGGCTCCTTCCAAATGGCCAAGGTGCCTACTGAAGTCCTGTGAGGGGCCCAGATAAATAATGATAATAAAGAAAATAGTAAAATGATCACATGGAGTTTAAGAGCCAGGGCGCCGTAAACAGAGGGCATGAATTTCAATCCTGGCTCCACCCCAGGGCAAGTTCCTTAACTTTCCCTCCTGTCTAAATGACGGTAATACTCACACCCTCCTCTCAGGGGCGCTGGGGAGTTTAAACGAGTTAATATATAGGAAGTGATCAGAACAGTGCCTGGCACTTAAGAAGTTTTATGTTGATATCGGCCCTATTTATTGTTATTAATAATGAACTTTTCTCCCTGCCAGGTCCTGACCTACACTCCCCTGTCCTCAATTTCACTCTGCTCTACCTATCACCCACCCGGGGACACCAGGAGGCCCTCATTCTTTAGAAGAGGAAACGGCCATGCACTTGTCTTCTAAATGCACTTGAATTTCTGACTCTGCCCTTATCCTCATTTAAGTTTTATATGAGTGTCTTCTATTTGTTTATTTATTTGCATTTCCAAATATGCATAGGGGAAAAAGCCCTGTTTTTACTGGAAATAAATACTCCAAACTGTTCATAGTGGTTATCTTTGGGGGATAGGATTACAAGGCTCTATTTTTCTTCCCCCCATTTATCTGTACTTTTTTTTTTTAATGTATGTGTTTTTACAGTGGAATGTATAAAAGGAATGTGTAAAAATGGAAAAATAGATTTGGTCCATTCTCCCTCTTGCTCAAAATAATCTACCTCCTTGTCAGAGCATATTAACAAGAAATCAGGAAGCCGATGCCATACAGCGAATGAGACTGGCTGATGGTATCTTGCCGTTTGCTGAAGGGCTACCGCTCTGTCTGGGCACTCACTTAACCTGCGAGACACCTGAGCCCTGGCACTGATAAGATTTCACATGAGAAATTTGTTATGCACATGCTTTACTGGGAAGTACTGCATCTAAAGTAAAGGTGTGTACATACCCTAAATCATTTAAAATTTGAATGAAAATAAATAACAACATCAGCATCTCCCCCACAAAAGGATATAAATTGCTTAAATTTCCAGTGGTTTCATTAGTTCTTTGTGAATTGGGCACTTTCATTACCAGGGTGCTGGCCTGACTCTGAGGTTAATTAGACATTACTTTGCGGCTATAGAGGTCATTTCTCCTTTAGCAATACCACTTGAACTTTCATTTATTTTCCCCAGTTCCTGCTTGCTCGGAAATCAATTAAGAAGAGATTATAGGTTGAGAGATTTGGATTTAAAAAGGGAAAAGTAAACTAAAGGCAGTCCTACCTCACACTCACCCCACTGAGGAAAGTGGCATGAAAGCCCTCGGGCCAGTTGGCTCAGCCGAAGCCTGCAATGGGGCTTCGAGGTGCTCCTCCATCAGTCTGTAGCCGCCACAAATCTGGGGCCTTTCATGGAAGATGGGTGATGACCCTGGAACAAAGCCTGTGTGCCCCTCACTCCAAATCTGCAATTTGTTATTACTACGGAAACCCGAGGGCAAAAATTAGAATTATCCAAAATGTCAAAATGTGATAGCACTTTGTGTGCTATCAAACACAAATACTTTGGTAGTATTTTGGTATACTACCAAAATAGTACTGCGCAATAAATCCCCACAACTCAATGGCTTAAAACAGCAGCCATGTACGATTTGTTGGCTGGGTGGTTCTGTTCTCCCGGGCCAGCTCAGCTCATCTTGATGGGGCTGACCTGTGCATCTGCGGTCAAGTGGTGGTTGGCTGGGGCTGGGCCTCCATTGGGCTGACTTGGTTTAATCCTCAGAGTCTCTCATCCTCCATCAGGCTAGCCCAGGGTAGTGCGGATGGGCACACAATCTCTGCGTCCTAAACTCAGAACTCTTATGCCATCACTTCTGCTGCATTCCGCTGGCCAAAGCATAACAGGAGTCCAGCCCAGGCCCTGGGGGTGGGGGGACAGATCCGACCTGTTGATGGGAATAGCTGCAGTTCTGTTGCAAAGTGCGTGGATACAGAAGGGGCAAAAAACAGGGATCCCATCTGCAATTAACCTACCACAACCTTGAAACATGATGGCATGGGAAATAGATGGCAGCAGTAGTGAATTACAGTTCCTTGATGAAACTGCCCTGAGACCGTTGTAATCATCAAAATAGAAGCCAAATAAATACTCAAATTTGTAATCAAGGGCCATCTGAGAAGATATCGGCTACCGCCACAGCAGGGCCTGCTCCTGGCCCCCACAAAGAAGACTCCCCCTCCTGGAAGATCTCCTAATCGCAGGGTTTTTCTAACACAATCAAGTTTTGGCAAAAGGTAGAAATATAACTTGGACAATTATGATGTATCTAAAAGACACCCTCTGTTAAGCGCAACTCCAAAAATTCATATTCGAGATTGTACACATACTATAATTACAACCATACAAAGGACAAAGATGAACTTAGAAGACACAGAAGGGAAAGTATTTATGTTCAGATGATGAGATGTTTGTGTTTTCCTCATTTTTCAAAATGTCCTTTAACGGGGGGTTACACTGTCCTACAATTAAAAAGGAGGGGCTGTAAATAAGTTGAAAGCAAAGACTGATGAGCATTTGTCTTCGACAGCACACACATAGTCTAGCGGCAAAAACTCAGTACCGTCTTTTCATTCTCTAATCCTCGAGGCTGACAATGAAATATTCAAATGCTAAGAAACACAAAAGCAGTTCAGAATTATATGTGAGGAAGAGTTGTGTGATTCCACTATCATTACTTAATTTATACAAAGTGCCTTAAATAAGTGGTTTTATCTTCGCCTTGTGATTTTTTTTTTAATTTAGTAGATTCCTATGTTTGTGTCTAATGATGATAAGCCAGCAGGACCCATGTGCTGGAGCATATCTAACAATGCAATCACAGTAATTTGAAAAAAACAACAAAAGAATAATGATGGCTATATATTCTCCTGGTGGTTTTGAATACAAATGTGAATATTTGGGGTAGACGTCTCAATTAATATATCCGAAGCCAAAAGGAAAAACCTGGCTCAGTAGGAAACATTTTAACTTAGGTTATCAAATAATGAAGTTAACTTACATAACAGCAAAGGAAATGTATCTCATACTTTGTCTTCCAGAGTTGAGCACAAAGCTTGTAATGTTCATCAGAAGCTTGATAAAAGGACATGGACTGAATCAGAAAAGTAATTCTTGCTCTTAAGACTGTTCAGTAACTTGTGAGAGGGGAACTTACGATTCCAGCCTCTTCTGACCCCAAAGACCAGAAAACAAAATACAATGTAAGAATTTTATATCTATGCCATGCTGATTCTTTTCAGATTGTTTTTGCATACATTTTCTCATTTAATAACTTTCCAACCCAATGTATTACACAACACAAACAGTATCACCTTCATTGCCCTAATTAAGAAACTAAGACACAAAGAAATGGAAGTCTCTGGTTCAAGGACACACAGCTGGTATGTGGCAGGACTGGTTAGGATCACCTGTACAATCAGCAGAAAAGGAGTGCACTTGGAGAGGACATCTATTATCACTAAGAAAAAAATCTATATTATTACATGCTTCTTAGAGAAAAATCGAAACTACAAAAGAAAAAAACTTAATGCCCATAGTTTCACTTACCAAAGAGAAACACTTGTAGCATCTTGGAGTAGCTCCTTCCAAATATAATGATCTTGCTTAATCTTTCACTGAGCAAGTTGAAGCAATAAAAAGACTTTCCACATCTTCTCCCACCAAGGCGACCAACCCGGCCTCTGTGCCCTCGTGGTCTGCTTTCTCTGGTGCAAACAAAGACTGTCCGAGTTCCCGCCACCACTGCCTTCATCCTGCACTCCACCCGACTTCCTCGAAGACCCGTCCTGCAATTAGCTTCTTAGCAATTGTTCCCCCCATGGCAGGTCAGGTCCTCAGTGAGCAAACATACCGTGATTTCTCCCACCTGGAACAAAGAAGCAAATGATGGGCCAACCTGTGCTGCGTCCGCGTCCCTCTCCCAGTCGCGCTCCATTTCTCCACTCCCCTTTATTTTATTTTATTTTATTTATTTTAATTGTTGTTCGAGTACAGTTTTCTGTCTTTTACTCCCATCCCAGCCCACCCCTCCAGCCCTCCCCATCTCTGTCCCATTTCTACCCCCCCTAATTTTCATCCATGTGTCCTTTATATTTGTTCCAGCAAACCCTTCCCCTTTTCCCCTGAAATTCCCTCCCCTCTCCCCTGTGGTCACTGTCAGCCTGATCTCTATTTCAGTGTCTTTGGTTATGTTTTGCTTGTTTGTTTGTTTTGTTGTTTAGATTCCTGTTAAAAGTGAAATCATATGGTATTTTTCCCTCACCGCCTGGCTTATTTCACTCAGCATAATGCTTCCCAGTTCCATCCACCCACTCCCCTTTCCATCATACCGCCCTCACGACGTTTAGGTTCTCTGGCTCCTGCTGTCTCGACACATTCCGAGCAGGCTTGCATCACTGCCACTCCACTAAAACTGTTCCCGTCAAAACCGATGACCTCTGGATTCCCAATCCAAAGATCAGCCCTCAGGGCTCTTCCCGACCCTGCAGCACTTGACACATCGATGGCTCCTTGAAACACTTTCTTCCTCTGGCTCCTGGGGCACCCTCCTCTCCTGGTTTTACTCCTCCCTCAATGGCCGCTTCTCACCTTGGCACGCTCCTGCTCTCCCCAAACCTAGTGTGGGCTCCATTCTCAACCTTGTCACTTGTCTATCTCGACACCCACTCACGTGGTGATTTCATCAACCTCTCGCCCTATATTACTATCTGTATGTGGATAATTCCCACATCTTATCACCAGCCCCGATCTACTTCTGAACTCCAGAATCACAGATCTCCACTTGGAAATCTAGCAGACACTCGCGTGCTCCAACAGGGTCTTACCATTCATTTCTAAGTGACATCAACTCTAAATAGTTGAAAAATCATTTCTAATTGGCCAGTGTCTATTGGACTCCAGCTTTGTTTGTTTGTTTAAGGATGCTGCTCAATAACCTACAATGCACAGCAAAGAACATCTGGCCCCCGATGTTGGTGGTGTTGAGGTTGAGAAACCTTGTATTATACCGTTAGTATTTTTTTTTTTAGTTTTTTTATTGTATTTTTTTCCATGTCAGGCCTACTATGTAGGCATCTCAGCTTTCAAATGGCCAATCTGAACTCTTGATTCCTGCTTCCTAGTACAATGTCTCTGGGCTTACTGCCCCCTCCGCCTGGAATTCATTCCCCCTAGACACCTGTGTGCCTTGTGCCTTCATCCGAATATCAGCAATAAAATCCTCCCTCAGCACTCAGCTTAAAAGAGGGGACCCCCTTCTCCCCTATTGTTCTCTCTTCCCTTATCTCTTCTGCTTTTCTCATAAAGGATTAATGAGACAATAGAATAAGGGAGGACATGACATCAAATACAGCATATCTGCTCTTTCATTTATTTATGTTTAGTCTCCCTCCACTAAAAAGTAAGCATCAGGCAGGCAGGGACATATTTTAAATTTTGGTTCAGCACTTTGTTATACCTAGGGCCTAGAATTATATTTTACACACAATAGACTTTCTGTCTTCTGGAGGGAGACATATATGAAACAAAAGAATGATCAAATTATCCATGTCATAATCATATAACTGAATAATTTCTGCCTCCCTCCCTTCCTTCCTTTTTTCCTTTCTTTCTTTTCTTGTGGATAACACTACAATGATCCTCCTCGTGCATAACTCTGGTCACATCTGTTTCCTTGCAGAACTACAGAGTTATCAGATAAGAAGATTGTTGAGGCTTTTGCTACAGTTTGGAAAACTGACATTTAGAAATACCAGTTCCTGTAATTTGAAGATTTGGAAGCTTGGAGCCCATGTCACATGCGTATCGACAAGTGGAGCAAGAATGTATGGTCCCTGTAGGACCACCATTTGCTCGGTGCTTAGTGTACATGAGACCCCACAGTAAAAGCTCACTGAGGCCTTCCAGCTGATGCCTGGTACAGGAGCAAAGGCACAGGCTTGGAAGCCCTGCAAGTCCGGGTGCTTCCACTTGTGAGCTGCATCACCTGGGTCAAGGGATTGGACTTCTTGGCCTCCTCATCTGCCACATGGGGACGCTACCACCTAGCTCACAGCACTGTGGCAAGGTCCAGCTGAAATAATGTGTGTAAAGCACCTGGCAAGAAAGCTTGTCCTTAATCCATACTAGTCCCCCACCTACCACCCCCCAGATTCCCCTCCCCCAGGACCCTTCCTCACCGGTGCCTTCATCTCACCACCCCCCAAAATGGTACCAATTGCTTCCCTAACAGTTCAGGATTCTGAGTGTCAGTGAATTGCTTATACTTCTTTCATTTGATTTGCTGTCTAGAGTCTCTGGTTGAGGGTGAGCCACTTTTGAAAGTCAGAAAGAAGAGTTCTTTCTGTGCTGTTGCCAGATCTCCTCTGGGTGCCCGGGGCTACGTCAGCCCCCTGAGTGATAACCAGGCCGCTTCGGCCCACAGCCTCTCAAATGGAAGTTCCCTCCGGTTTAAAAAGAGCCTCCTTTGGAAAAGTACCTGACTCTGTGGTTTTCTGTGTTGAGTATCTCCCAACAACAGTGGGATCGACACCAGGAAGTTTTCAGCCACTTACAAAATCATTGCTGTGGTATGCATCCTATTCCTCTCTGTTTGTAGTCATTTAATGTATGTGTGCAAGATCAACCCATTCCAACAGCATTTGAATCCATGGGTTATTTTGGGGGAGAGGCATATTTTACTTAGCATTAGATTACCCATTTTGCAAGGGTTCGTTTAACACTTACTACATGTCAGGTACTGAGATAGGTGCTGCACATCAGTGGTGAATAAGAAAAATACAGTCCTGTTCCTCAAGAAGCTTACAGTCTATGCCAGGGATGGGCAGTGAACAATAACAGATAGTGAACAAAAATGCCACAGAAATAAGTGTATAATGTAAATGTACGATCAGAGCCACTCAGGAGGAGAGGTGGTACCTTGACTGTTATCGCGGCACCTAATCTAGGGAGGTGGGTGAAATTTAAACCAGACCCTTTATTTTCCTTTCGTGGTCAGGATGTTAAGTCTGCCCCACATGCTCTTCTGTCAAGCAGTGGAGTCCCTATCCCCTTCCTTTGCCCCTCGGCGGAGCTCTGTGACTGCCTTAACCAAGTGAGCACCTTATAAACGATGCCGTGTGGCCTTTGAGGTGGGCCATACAACGCAAGGCAGCTCCAATTACCCTTCTCTCTTGGGATCTGCCCTTGGAATGTAGTCACGTGGAGAAGAGCCCGTAGAGAACTGAGGCCCTGGTCCTCAGCCCTGCCTGAGTGGACAGCAGCAGATTGCCAGCGTGTGAGGGAAGTGCAGGTGCAGGGAGGGGTGTGGATTTAGTGGCAAGAAGAGGCTGGCATTCCTCTTGGACAGTATCTGTTTTCTCGAGTAGGAATAAAGCTAGGTTATTAGCCCAGAGGTGGGGGCCGGGAGGAGGGGTTGAAGGGATGGGGAGGTCAGGCATTTGTAGAACGAAGGAGAGTAAGCTGATTAGAAAGACACAATAAGATTACTGGGCGGCGTTGAGATTATTGAACATTATCAACATGAACATATTTGAAATGATACCAATCTGTGAAATTTTCTCCTGAATCCCTCGACAGTCTGGAAGCAGGCCCAGAGATGGCAGGTGGTTGGGGCTGGGTTTTTCCAAAATCATGAGACAGGAAGGACAGAGAGGTGACAGGAGGAGTTGACTGTCTTTGCAAGAGAAGAGCTGGAAAGATGGATCAGGGAAAGATGGGGGGAATCTGATGGGGTGGGGCACTGATGGACTGGAGGGCCAGGCTGGGGTCAAAGAACAGCTTCAATGCATGATGCACAAGGCCTAAAGAGGTCAGCAAGAGGACAAGAGGAGGTTGTGGCAGGGACGTGGGCTTTTAAGATGGGAAGTTTCAGAGCGGGAGAGAAATCACCACAGTATCCATTGGTCTATGTTTGTAGCCTCATTCCAGCCTTAGTCCACACATTTCCGGTGGTTCTCAAGGTCATGGTGGAACGTACAGGGCCAGTGGGAAGGACACTTCAGATCAGACAGCCCTGACCTGGGAATGGGCCCCACTGCTCACCACTGATGCCCTTCTTTCCATACCCACTTTCAGCACCCATTTCCTTTCTCCTTATTGGTATTAAAACAAAGCTATAAAAATAAAATGCAGTTTTACAAAGAGATACATAGATAGAGCTACACTGATGTATGTTGATACATATTGGTGTATATTCAGATGTATATCTGAAATAGATCTATAGTTATATATCAAATATTTATATATCTGGTATACAATAAATGGACAGATAGAAATTCATACACATCATGTTTATGTAGATATATTTATTTTAATTTAAATTGATATAGATCTGTGTATGGATATATCTATATATACATACATATCAGTATTTTATATATCCATTTATATATTAATATACATCAATTTTATATACTTCCCTTTTATATATACTAAATACATATAAATACCAGATATATAACTATGTATTTATTTCAGATATATATCTCTATACAGATAAATATTGGTTTTTATATATTACAGATATAAAGTTCTCAGCACATAGCAGTTACTCCACAAATGTTAGGCCATCACACACACACACACACACACACACACACACACACACACACACACACACTCCTCATCACTTAAGAAAATGAGAACCAGCTGATTTAAGTTATGATCCTCCGCCCATGCTCACGCGTTAATAATTGGTACTTTCAGACCCTGGGAAGCCTTCTCAGTCGGTTAGGGACAGAACCAGTAGTGTGAGGCTTTCCCAGGCACTCGGTTTGCACCAAGCAGATGCCCACAAACCTTTCATTCATGAAGCGCCTGAGCCCTGGGCCAGGGCAGCAGACAGACTGGAAATAACCAGGTCTTTCATGCACTTAGACACTGCATAGAATTTCTATTTGTTTTCCCTTCTTCTGGGAAGGCTGCTTTTGACTTTGTAGCAATAAATTGATATTTTAAAGGTAGTTATCAATTTAGAAATGTACATGGGTACCCAGGTTTTCCCAATGATACCAAATTGGCTCTGTAATTTAGAAATGACACTAGGCATGGGCCGCATCTGTGCACGGCAGTTAGGAGGCCAGATTTTCTAGGACCAGCACCTCCACTTCACATGCTCTGTCCCATTGGATTCCCCCCCACCCCATTTGAAATATCCTGTCTGGCCATGTATCAGGATATGTGTGCTGGTTTAGGGCTTTGAAATTACGAGTACCAGTTAGAGACAGAGAAGAAAGTAGGACATCCTTTTCTTCTAAAACTTAAAAGAAAATTATTCATAACAAAAACAACATCATAGCAAGCAACATGACCAGGAACTTCACTGAAAGAAAAATTCACCCCTGAACCAAACATACCAGGAAATCAAAATGTTTTCTTTTTTTCATGTGCCCTTAGCCATTCTTAATTTGTGAAATATTTGTGATCATAGCATTATAGAAAAAAAAAAAACAGGCAATGCCAAGGCTGTGTGAGCTCCCAGAGGAGCACTCTCCCACCCTCTAGCCTGGCCCTTCTACCCAGATATTTAGAAGCAAACCACGGGACGCCATCCCCTCTGCCCCAGCCCACCTGCAGATGGCCAAATGAAACCCCCGCAAACTCTCAATCAATCAAGGTTTCAAAACATCACCTACTGCATGTTCGATGTTCTTCTAGACACAAAGGGGGGTGGGGAGGAGGGGTGTGGAAATAAAATAGAAGGCCTGGTCCTAACTCCCCAGGGGCATTGCCATGGCAACAGGAAGGGGGGTGACAGAGGGGGTGGAAAAAGGGCACAATTACAGTGAGAGGCCAGCGCCCAACTGGGGTCCTCGCCCCGTTCCGCGTGTGCAGGATGCAGCTGCCTTCTTTGTCCTTTGTGAATGAAGCCACTGATTGTAATTTCTGGGGCAGTTTCCCAAAAGTGTGTCATGAGAAAGAGGCAAGATGTTAATATGCTGAGCAGAAAAAAACAATTCCACGGCCAGATGAGTTGGGACATGAAGATTACAGAAAAACAAACAGGTTTCTGTGGGAGATCTCAGAGCATGTTCTCTAAGGGGCAGTGTGGAATTCAACAAGGGCACGGAGCCCACTGCATTTCCCAAGCTTCCATGGGCGCAGAGGAGAACATCTTGAGGAACCAGCATCTAAAAAGCACACTTTGAAAAATGCAGCTCCAGAATATTCCCCCTCGCACCTACCCAAAGACCATATACCAGATTCTCACAGATCTTTTTAGGCCAGAGGAAGCCACCCCCCCACCTTCCTTCCTGTGCTTCACAAATGTCAGGCTTGAAGGGAAATACGATGGTAGGCAGAAGTACTAATGGATAAACAAATGGATAAACCCAGTGCAGAGAGGCAAGAGCAGAGTAAGAAGGAAAAGGACACAAGAGATGTCATTTACAGAGCAGCTTCTCGGCCTCCTGCACTGTACTTGCAAAGGAGTTACTGAGTCACAGCTACTATCGTAACCAAGACTGGTGGTGGCGCCAAATGGAAGGTTCCATGACCCGGATCCCTAGCCACCTTCCTGAGGCGCTGTAGGAATCCCAGCCTCTCCCCCATTTCCTCCTCTTTCTGAATATTCTCTTCACAGTGTCTGTGAAGAGGCCTGATGAAGAAGGCCATGGGAGGTCCTGCAGTTCAACCTTCTAGAATGATTTAGGCTATCCCAGGCCCCTCCTCTCTCCTCTAGTGTTCCTCCTGTAACTCCTTAGGCCTCTCCATTCTTCCACCCTCTGGTCCAACAGTTCCCAACTTTGGCTGCATAGTAGACTCATCTGAAGTTTATATATATAAACTTCATATAAACTTCTCGTCTGGTATCCTGACCAGAAGAATGCTTATCCAACACATGTCAATGGCCAATCCTCAGCCCAGACAAATGGAAGCAGAATCTCTGAGGGGCAGACTCAAGCATCAGTCATTTTAACAGCTCCTGGGGTGGTTGCCATTTTCTCCAAACCTCAAGAACCACTGAGTAGCCAGAGGACAGAATCTCTCTTTGAGCAAGCCTGCTCCCTCAGGAAGCAGGTTCCTCCTTTTCATCTGAAGCCCATCCCATTCTTTATTTTGAGCCCAGAGTGTTCTCTTTAGGGCCCTAAAACCCTAATATACTGGTGTCTCTCAATTAGGGCCAGAGAATTTTCTGGAACCATCACGCTATCCACTCTGGGGATGGAGCTCCACTTCAGTTCCTCGGACCATCTCTACAGTCCAATCGATACATCAGGGAGCACAGGCAGTGAGAGCTCGGTGCCCGCTTCCAAAAGGCTAATCATGGCCTCTCAATGCTTCTTGCCAATTCCCAAGTTCTATTACCAACCCCAATTTCACCATCTTGGTGCCATTAATCCAGATTACTGCTAGGAGTGACTCCCCCAGACACTCATCTCCCGCCATTTCTCTTTTCGGACAAGCCTAAGTGCAGAGCATCAGCTCCCTTGCAAGGTTTGAGTCCGTGCTTGGAAGGCTGCCGCAGGCTGCCTCCTGGAATCCTGGGAAATGAACAGAAGATAGCACTTCAGCTCAAACTGAAAGTAATAGAATAAATATAAAACACATAAAGTAGCCCCTTCTGATCTCATCTAAACATATTACATTAAAACATGGGTTTGTAAGTCTGGTAAACCCAAGCGGGAGTAAACCAACTAAAAGTTCAGATGATTAAAGTGCAACTTTAGAGCTGGGATGGAATCAGTACAAAATCAAAAAAATTCTAAAACAGCCTTGTGTAAATGGGGAGGATAAGAGATTTGAGGTATAAGAAAAATTACCAACATTTCAATTTAGATTCAATTTAATTTAGAGAAATAAATTTTAACTTTAATACACAAATTGGTAGTGGTACCTGCATATAATTTATAAATAAATATATCTGGGGATGACACTCAGAAAGTTTTAATCATAGTGGTACGCAATCTTAAAAAGTTTGGATATTACCGTTCTAAGTAAGTACCTATATTATAAAATCTCAGTGTACAGAGAACGCCTGTGCTCAACTTGAAAGGAGGAGGAAATGGTGAACACAGCAGGAGTTGGTCAGTGTTTATCCAGAACTACATACTGAGAAACAGGGGGTCCTGGCCAGAAGAATGCTTATCCAACTCGTATCGAAGTGTGTTCTGCCTTTATGGCTTAACTGTCAATTTCTTCAAGTTACCCACTGCCCTGTGCCTTCAGGGAGCATAGTCAGGTAGTCCTCACGAGACACCCCTCTGAGAGTCAGACTTCTCACATAGACTTTCCTACATGGAGATCATGTATGAACCAGCCAAGTGCTGACTCCAGGTCTGTTGAGAGACTTTGTGAATTCATAAATTAACTTCCTGACTGATCAGGCAGTGTGGTGGGCTGGGTTAGGGTTTCTAAGAAGTTGGGTAAATGTGAGTCAGGTCTCCTGAGCCCGATCATCTCTAAGAGAAGGTGAGATGTCTCTGAGGTGTTGTCCTGGACACCCCCTTGTCTCACCACTCCAAGGACCTCTCCAAGCCACTGGCCTCTCTCTCCGGCATCACCTCAACACATGTAGAGCGTAGTTTGTTTGAATCCCAGATTGACCCGGTTTTCTTCGTCCACCTATGTTTCCAGGAGAGGGAAGTAGGTCTCATTGTTAGGTGCCCAGTGGTAGAACTCCACTCACTACTGAACACACAAAAAGAAGTATAGGTAGAAACAACCCAAATGCCCCTCATCTGACAAGTGGATAAACAAGAGGTGGTATATCAATACAATGGAATATTACTTGGTCATAAAAAGAAATGAAGTTCTGATGCATGCTACAACATGGATGAACTTTGAAAACATTATGACAAGTAAAAAAATCCCAACACGCATGAGTACATATTATATAATCCTATAAATATAAAATGTCCAGAACATGGAAGTCTATAAAGACAGAAAGCCAATCAGTAGTTGTCGGGGCTGATGAAGCAAGGCTCTGGCGATAAAGGGGGGAGCAGCTCAGGCATATGGGGCTTCCTTTTGGGGTGATGAAAATGTTCTAAAATTGACCATGGCAATGGCTGTACATAACTGTGAATATACTAACGACCATTGAATTGTACCCTTTATGGGTGAAGTATATGGTATATAAACAGTACCTGGGCTCTTTTTAAAAAATGTATGATATCAGGAGTTTATTGACACTTCCTGTGAGTCTCCTCACTAGGATTTTTTCACTGCTGGTCACTGCTTTGCTTCCTTTAATTACCCTCTAAATGCCAAGAAGAAAATCTAAAAGCTCATGAGACTCAGAGTTTTCAGAGGTCTGCAGAAGTCATCTGCTGAAGCTCACACCCCTTACTTCAATTTATGATAGAGAGGGAAGTTATGAGCAGAAGAATCCTGATCCCTACCTCACACCTCTCTATGTTTCTTATAACCCCAATATGGCAAATATGTTACAATCACAAGAAAGTCAGAAAATCTCAGCAGAGCTAAAAATCTAGTTTTTTTAAATATTCACACAATGTACATAAGAAGATTTACAATGATAGAACTTCAGACCTGGATATCTCACAAAATTTAAATATATAAGTTAATCCTTGTGTAGGCAATGGATATTTCACAAGCTCCCTTCCCTAAAAATACCCTTCCCTCAAAATATAGGGTAGAGACTTTGTCTTCTCACTCCCAAACCTGCCAACGAGGAAGTCCCCATTGCCCACCTTCTCCCAGGGTCCTTTTCTTCATCTGGCTCACATCTCTCCTTTGCCCTAAATTCCTCCACTTAGTTTAGAAAGTTTGTAATTGCCTCCCTGTATGGCAGGAAATTGAATTTGTCATAACCTACATTCTTCTAACTGTTTAGTTTATAGAGGAAAAAATTATGCCCAGTCCTCCAAACTCTGGTACTTGATATTTAAAGAAAACTTTTTAGAATTTGGGAAAATGTTATTTTTCTCTCAAGTGCCTGGCTCTTGCAGCTCGATGTGTGGTTTTCTCAACTACTGCTGCTGAAAATAAAAGTCCATTTTGCCTGTCAAAACCTCAAATTTTACTCCTTACTTCTGTTTGCATTCCAACTCTAAAAATCCCAGTCCTCCCAGAGGGAACTGTGTGTCTTGGTTGAGTATTTGAAATAATGTTGCCCCACCACAAAAAAAAAAAAAAAAAAAGAAAAGCACCACTTACACATCCAAAAACCAGTGGATAGTTAAAGCTCTCTATTCAAACATCCTATGACTCTATGACTTTAACCCTAGTAACCCTGGGTCTTGTTCTTCAGTGCCCGCCCCGCCCCCCCAGCCATGGCAATGGACCTGACCACCATCAATCATTCTTCCCTAAACTCCTAGGTGGCACCTCCTCCTCATTTTCTCCCTCCCCTTTCCATTTGTCCCATATTGTTGGGCAATGGTCTTTTAGAACCATCTCCCAATGGGTTGTCAATGGTAGAGGATAATGGTCATGTGGCCCCTGAATTCTGCCTCAGAGACTAAAACAAGCCTATAAATTCCATGAAATCACTTGTTTTTAGCTTGAAGATTCATGGATATGTTTCATTCTCCTCCAAAACTGATCACAGCTTCTTTTAAATATTACAAATAAGTTTTAAATTACATATCAAAAGCATGTAGCTTATACTCTCAGTCCCTGAATAAAATTAACCCTCCAACCCTGACTGGTGTGGCTCAGTGGGTTGGGCATCATCTCACAAATCTAAAGCCCTCTGGTTCAATTCCTGGTCGGGGCACATGCCTGGTTTGTGGACCAAGTCCTAAATTAGGGGGTTGTGAAAGGCAGACCAATCGATGTTTCTCTCACACATTGATGTTTCTCTCCCTCTCTTTCTCCCTCTCTTCCCCTCTCTCTAAAAATAAATAAATAAAATCTTGTTAATAAATCAATCAATAAATAAATAGACCCTCTAGTAGAAAACACTACTTTAGTACTATGACTTCTAATAACTCCAACACTGCTGAGTGCCGCTGGTCATGGGCGTGAATCTCAAAGCTGTGGACAGATGATTGGCCGACACTAGATCTGTGTTGTCACCAGGCATTTCAAGCCACAATAGCACCGACTATATCAGGGAGCTAAGACAATATTTGTGAAATAAATTAATTTGGGAGAGAATATAAACAACCGAACACTCTGAGCAGGGGTAAAGACCTATTCAGAAAACATTAAGGTGTCAAAAAAGTTTTTCTCATTGTTCAGAAAAGCCACCAGCATTTCATCGTTTACAGTAGTCATATATAATGTTTACATATTTGCAGCATATAATGGGAAAGACATTTGGGGAATGGCAAACAACCACATCACTCCGTGGTTTTCTTCTGTTCCAACTTGTTCTAGAACATCCAGAGCAGGAGTCACTTCATGTCTGGAGGTTTCTGATCATAGATTTCCTCAGAACTGTAGAGAAGATAGTTCATCCACCAAAGTAAGGACACAGGCCTGGCCGTAGGGGAGGGACAGCCTGCCCCCTCCAACGGGAGAATTTTAGAGAGGAGAAAAGAGAAGAGGGTGGAGAAGGAAGGGAGATTAAAAGTGCTTTCCCTCCCTCTCTTAGGGCCCTCACCCTAAGGAAACACACTGTGTTTGTTTTCTATGCTGTGTAATAAGTCAGTAGCTTAAAACAGCACAGATGTATTACAGTTTTCATGGGTCAGGAGTCCAGCATGTTTTAGGTGGGTCCTCACTCTGCCTCTCTGCCTGAGGAAGAGGTCAAGGCCGGCTGCATTTCTGTCTGGAGGATCAAAGCTCATTTCAGTTGTTTGTTCAATTTTTTCCCTTGCGATTGTAGACCTGGGTCCCATTGTCTTGTGATGGCTCTCAGCATCAAAAGGCTGCCCCAGCTCCTCTCCACGTGTCCCCCACCCCGCAGGCTCACACTCCAGTCCCTCTGACTCTCTGGCTCTTCCCTCCAGACCTTACAGGGCTCCAGTGATTAAGTCTGGCTCACTTGGGTTATCTCCCTTTCTCTCTTTTTATAATAATTAAAAACATTTTCAATTACAGTTGACATATATTAGTTTCAGATGCATAACATGGTGCCTAGATATTTATATAGCTTATGAAGCGATCACCCTGGTAAGTCTAACAGCCCTCTAACACCAGGCATAGTTGTTACAATAGCATTCTGCCTCCATTAGGGTCACCTGAGCTGCGAAACTCCTCTGCAGCAGCCCCTGGATTCGTGTTTTATTTAACACTGGAGAAAGGTGTGAGTGTGTCAAGGGCCAGGAATCCTAGGATCATCTCAGAGTTTCGCCTACCACAGGCAGCCATAAACACCCAGACGTGAATGAAGAAGACTGAACACACCCGGGCCAGGGCATATGTCCCCTGGCCTCCTGAGGGCAGGAAAGTCCCACACCTGATGCTGCCAGTAGCAGTACAAGGGCGGTGGTGGATGTCGTGGGAGAGGTGGATGGATAATCCAGTGAGCCCAAGGAAGCGCTGCCAGTTCCCCAAGTCCTTCTTATGGGTAGCAGGTGACTCGGAAGTGTCCGAGCCTATCACACAGAAGAACAAATCAAAGCCCCAGAACCAGTACTTTTAAACGACCAAGAGATAGCCAACCTATCAGAGGCACAGTTCAAAGCAAAAATGAAGGCTACACTAAGTGAAATGAAGGAAAATGCACAGGGAACCAATAGTGATGGGAAGAAAACTGGGACTCAAATCAATGGAGTGGACCAGAAGGAAGAAAGAAACAACCAAACAGAAAAGAATGAAGAAACAAGAATTCAAAAAAATAAGGAGAGGCTGAGGAACCTCCAGGACATCTTTAAATGTTCCAACATCTGAATTATAGGGATACCAGAAGGGGAAGAGGAAGAGCAACGAGTGGAAAAGTTATTTGAACAAATAATAAAGGAGAACTTCCCCAATCTGGCAAAGGAAATAGACTTCCAGGAAGTCCAGGAAGCTCAGAGAGTTCCAAAGAAGGTGGACCCAAGGAGGAACACACCAAGGCACATCATAATTACATTACCCAAGATTAAAATGAAGGAGAGAATTCTAGAAGCAGCAAGAGATAAGGAGACAGTTACCTACAAAGGAGTCCCCATCAGACTGTCAGCTGATTTCTCAAAAGAGACCTTACAGGCAAGAAGGGGTTGGAAAGAAGTATTCAAAGTCATGAAAGGTAAGGACCTACATCCAAGATTGCTCTGTCCAGCAAAGCTATCATTTAGAATGGAAGGGCAGATAAAGTGCTTCTCAGTTAAGGTCAAGTTCAAGGAGTTCATCATCACCAAGCCCTTACTGTATGAAATGTTAAAGGGACTTATCTAAGAAAAAGAAGATAAAAAACATGTATAGTAAAATGACAGCAAACTCACAGTTATTAACCACACTTAAAACAAAAACAAACTAAGCAAACAACTGGAACAGGAACAGAACCACAGAAATGGAAATCACATGGAGGGATAGCAACAGGGGAGTGGAAGGAAGAGAGGGGGGAAAAAGGTACAGAGAATAAGTAGCATAGCTGGTAGGTAGAAAATAGGGAGAGGGCAAGAGTAGTGTGGGAAATGTAGAAGCTAAAGAACTTAAGACACATGGACATGAACTAAAGAGGGCGAGTGTGGGTGGGAGGGGGTGTGCAGGGTGGAGGGGAATGAAGAGGGGGAAATGGGACAACTGTAATAGCATAATCAATAAAATATATTTTTTAAAAAGTGCCCGAACCTAGAGAGCGGTCCTGCAGGGGCATGGAGGGCTGGTGACCTGGTAGAGACTCTAGGGTCAAAGGTCTTAAACAGGAGCCAGAGGCTCCAGCAGTGGGCGCATTCTCTGAAGCTGCCCGGTCCTCCTTGCCCCATCTCTAAGGCTACTCTTAAGAGAGACAGACAGAATCCAGAGAATTCCACAGGGATCCCAAGACTGGGGCTCCTCTTCACTGCTGAGTCAGGTGAGCCACACCCTTCCTCTATTCACTACAGCCTTCATGGAGCAGAGATTGGAGCAGCAGGGGGCGTTAAAAAGCCTAAGCAAGGATCCCAAAGAGACTGAGGGGCATTCTGGGCCCATGACTTTCAGTGTTAAAACTGGGACAGTCCTGGCTCGCCAAGACAGTTGGCACCCTAGCCTGAAGAGATGATGTCTTAAATCATTAAATTGAGCTAAGATTTAAACTAAGTAACACCAAGCTGAGTCACACACGCACACACGCACACACACGCACTGCCCACCTCCAAAAGTTCACATCCATACAGAGAAGCAGGCAACCAGCTGCATTTCCTTTGCTCACCGCAGCTGCAGTGCTAGTAAATCTCCAGTCCTGCTTTAGCATTTTTCTAAGCACTTTGCCCATAGTCTATGGCTTCAAGCTCCTACCAGCTCCGTCCTATTGACAGAAGAGATTATGGGGACCACATAAAAGATGAGGCTAAAAGACTCGCCAAAAAGCACATGACTAGTGAGTGCATTGCAAAACCAGCATTGGAACCAGGTTTTCTAATTCCTGGTTTTCAGCATATGATGACTCTTCTGAATCCAAGAATTTGCCACCTATACTTATCTTTCCCAGTAACTTGCTTAATTTCACTAGAAAAGTAAATCCTAAATATTCATCAGTGTCCATTACTATTCATTGAGTGTCCCTTGGCTGCGTGGTCACATTAAGACCACAGGTGGGCATGGTCACAGCTGGACAATAATCGCCTTTGCTGGGTCTCACCTTCCTTTTGTGGGTGACAATGGAAAAGCCGGAACAAAGAGCAGGTTCGGCCAGAGCACCAGCTCTGTGTGATGCTTCCCCCTTGTGGCCACCTTGCTGCTTTGGACAGGAGGTAAAGAATCCTCCAAGGCCTCCCTTGCTTAGGGATAACCCACCTGCTCCGGTAAAAAGCCTGGGCCTGGATCTCAATGGACTCCCCCATGACCCCTGGCCAAAGACCTCACATGAAATCCTTCCATTGTGAATAAGTGGGGGGCGGGGGATAGAGGTTCACCCTCAAGAAATCAAGGTGTCCAAAGATTAAGGCCGACAAAATGAAATCTGAGTTTCAGATTGCAGCTGGGAACTTCATCATTGGTCATAGGCTCTCTCAGGGGCCACAGCACCTGGCTGCCAACGAGTGCTCGAAGCATCGTGAAGATGTGGGTAGGTTGTAAGCAACAGCCGACGTGAAGGCACGGCTGGTGGGGAGGAGAGTTAGGGGTGGTTACCTCCCCCCCCATGCTCTTTGGCAGAGCTGCTCTCAAGCTCTCCTTGGTGTTCTTATTCCTTCATTATGTATAGAGTCCTTCAGTTTTATACAAACTGAAAGAAATTTTGTAAGTTTCTATTTTTATTTATCCTGGGCAACCGAGAGCTTTAAGATTAGCCCCTAGGACCCTCTTCCAGCTGCCTTGCCACCTCGCAGCCCCGCTTGTGCATTACCCTGGGGCCATCACAGGCCGCATGCTCAGAAGGACCACAGCCTCACTCGTCCCTGCTGCCCCAATGCAGAGCTGTGGGGGTGGTGAGTAGGGGCAGGCCCGACTCGGTATGTGGAGCCCTGCTCCACGCAGCTTCCAACAAGAGCAGAACCCGCCTGAGTTGGCGGAGAGAGTCTGAGGGTAGGGAAAATGGGCAGGAAAAAAGGTGGAGAGGCCCAGAAATTGGCAGCATAAAGATTCCTGGGTTAGCCCTGGCTGGTGTGGCTCAGTGGATTGAGCACTGGTTGTGAACTAAAGGGTCGCTTGTTTGATTCCCGGTCGGGGCACATACCTGGATGGTGGCCAGCCGGGGTCCCCAGATGGAGGTGTGTGAGAGATAGCCAGTCGATGTTTCTCTCACACATCCATATTTCTCTCCATCTCTTTCTCCTTCCCTCTCGTTTCTCTAAAAATAAATAAATAAAATCTTAAAAAAATAAACAAGAAAGATTCCTAGATTATATTTCCAAATCTGAAGCTCTAAGAAAACAGCACTATGCTAACCAATGGGTTCAAACATGTTTCAGCTGAACTCGTCTCACAGTGGGTTTTCTATTTATTGGTCCAGTGCAAGGCTACGGGTTGGGGTGCAGAGGAGGGTTTAGAGCTGAGAAGGCAAAAATTCATATTTGTGTCCTTGATAGAAAATTCTCCAGTCTTCTCCTCATCCCTCCAAGACAAGGTCAGACCCCCCTTTTGCACATATTCAAACACCCTTTTTACTTACATCCTTGATCACAATTCTTATGAGATAACTTTTTGGGTACTTGTTTTACTAAGTCTTTCCCTACCACTGAACAATAAACTTAGTGATGTAAACAATGTTTCCAGCTAATGAGTAAATGAATGAAGGATTGTGTATTTAAATTTATGCTAGCTCTATGCCATGCACAAGGGATACAGAAAGGAACGTGACGGGGGGGGGGCCTGGTTTAAGGAACTTACAACTGAGCAAATAATTTGAAGGCTGATGAATAATTCAAAGAACAAATACAGGGAGCTATGGGAGCTGACAGCAACCTGGCATGGTGTGGGGTATGTGGATTTGATACCTCAAAGAATGCACGGTGAGTCACTACATGAAGAGCTGGGGATCCGAGGAGAGGGCATTCCCGGCAGTGAAAGCTGCACATGCCAAGGCCTGAGATGAAAAAGAACTCAGCTCATTAGCAAGCCCATGGTGGCTGGGCCCCAGTGAAGGGGAGAGTGATCACTCAGGGCCTTTTAGCCCTGGTTATGGAGTTGAACTTTTCCCCAGGAGCAGTAAGAAGCCATTGATTAGTAGAAAGTTATGGAGTGTCATCACCAGTCTTGTATCTTTTAAAATAATCTCTCTGGCGGCTATGTGAAGCACGGATCGTAAGGAGGGAAATATGGATAAGGCGATACCAGTCAAGGGGCTGTGGTGGCTGTCTAGGTGAGAGGTGACACAGGCTTGACCTTGGTGGTGGTCATGGAGATAAAGAGGGTGAGTTAGGAAGCAGAACTTGGAGAGCGTAAGGAGCCAGGAGACAGAGTCAGGGATGACCCCAGGTCAGGGGTTTAAGCAGCTGGTGCGTGGATAGTAGAGGAGGAGCAGGTCTCTGGGCTCACTGGGGCAACCTCTGGAATTTGAGGGTCTTCTGTGTCTTCCAGGAGGAGCTATTAAGTCAGTAATTGGCTGTGTGAGTCTGGAGACCAGGGAAAAGGACAGCACTGGAAATTTAGAGCATATGGATGGTAAATGAAGCCACATGAGTTCAAGACAGAGAGGCAGAGGGACTCCGCCTTGCAGCCACCGAGTAGATAGCCATTCAGTGACTGTATGGGGACAATCCAGCAAGCCGGTGTGGGGCAGCTCCTCTGGCATTTTGTCTTCTAATCTCTGTATTCTCCTGGACGCCAGACAACTGAATTCTCATCTGGTAGAGGCTGCTAGTTGTTTACCCCATTCTCATCCTCTCTTCTGCCTTAATAGTAGACACCTGCATGGTGAAGGGTCTCCCTGTGTCCAGCTAGAAAACGACATTTTTCAGCATCCTTTGCAGGCGAGAATGGCTAATGGGACACAAGTGGAGGTTGTTGACTGAGGTGTCCAAAAAAGCCCTGCTAAGGGGGCTGACTCAGCAAGGAGTCATGTACCCTTTTGCTTTTCTATCTTCCATTGCTTTCTCCCTGGAACTTGGGCCTGATGGCTGAGGTTTCGGTGGCCGTCTTAGACCACGAGTTAATCTGGAACGTGGAAGCCATGCACAAAGGGTAGGGGGATGGGCGGAAGATAGTTTCTGGGCCTCTGATGACTGTGGAGCTACCATAGCAGCCTAGGTGACTTGCAAGCTGCTTTAAAGTGCAATAAAAATGAACCTCTGTATCGTATAAGCTGCTGATATTTGGATTGTGTGATTTATGCAGCCAAACATAATCTAACTGATAGAATCATTCGTATGATAATCAGACGTGACAGTGAATTCAAGAAAAAGACTGTAGGAATGCATGAGAAAGAATAGAGCAGTTTAGGCTGATGCATGAAGGGGCAAAATACCCTTTCATATATCATCTGGGAAATTTCCTGTGTTTCTTACAATGTCTTGAACTAGCAGTGTAACCACCAAAGTACATCATCTCAGATACAGCACTTGGGGAGCCTATTAGCAATTGAGCATCTTTGAATCACAAGGGAATGTTAATTCCACATACTCAAAAGAACTACAAAAATAGTGCTCATTATGATTAAGATCTAACAGCTATAACCAAATAACTGCAAAGGTTAAAATAGCTCAGACAATTTTAGAAAGCCCAAGTATTACAGCTTCTTGGGGTGCATGCCCATTCTATACAAGGTTCCCTCACAAAGTTTCCAGAAAATAATTGTGTGTGTGTGAGTGTGAACCTCATGTCATTCTCAGCTCCCTTCAGTCTACTAATTCCAGAGTCCTGTGTCCAAGTTGCCTGGCCAAGGGTGTGAGTGAGGGCTGAATCCAGCCTGAGCTCAGCTCCCGGACCCTACCCTGGGATCAGGCCGGGTCAGCTGGAAACTGTGGCACGTTTGCAGTTTGCTCACCTGTGAGAGAGAAGCATCCTTCAGCACTTGACACAAAGATGCTGGATGTGCTTGCTAGTTCCGTGGTACATACATGGACCCACCTTCTTTCTTTCCTCTGAAAACCACATTGATTTAGATTACATTCAAAAAGCGAGGAGTAAGAGAGCATGTTAGGAATCCCTCAGAACAGCAAAGAAGACAGATAAAGCCCTTCGAAGGACTGGTATAAAGAAAACTACTACAAGCAGACAAATATGGGGTAACCCACAGCAGAGCCATATCCACGAAGTAAATATAACCCTGAATGGGGGCAAACATCTTATTCCTACCAAAACTAAAAAATGATGTGGCCAAAAGGGGAGACTTTTAAGTTTCTTTAGCACTTCTATTGCTCTCTAGCAACCCCTAGTGGTACTTAAAACAACCTGCAGTCTAGTGCTGCTGCTCCAGGCCCCCTCTCAGCTGCAAGACATTCGACTAGAAGAAACCGCTACTTTAAATTACATTAAAATCCTGTGCTAGCACAAGAATCTTACAGACTTTGGAATAAAAAGTTACCAAAATAAAACTAGCAATGAGTTCATTTCCTGTACATCAGTGAAACTCAATTCTTTAAGACAACCAGTTTGGTTAAAAATCTATCTATCTATGTATCTCCATTCTTCAACCATTTAATAAGGTCCAGCTATGTGCCAGCGCTGTGACTGTGGCTCAGGTGACAAGATGGACATAGTATCATAGTTTTGTAGGACAGACATCTAGGCAAGAATCAAATCACGAAAGAACCTTATATTCTATTGAAAATTGTGAAGGCGATGGAGAGGCATGAGCCATGTAAGCAAGGAAGTGATGTAATCAAATCTGTCATTTACAAAGGATCATTCCGGAAACAGGGTGAAGGGGTGGGGGTGGGGCAACATGATGGACTGGGAGACTAAGAAGTCAAGACAAGACAGTCTGGCCCACGGCAAGGGGAGTAGGCATAAAGGAAAAAGAGAACAAACTGAAGAGATATTTGGGAGTAGAATTGAAAGGCACAGTAAGTGGGTCAGGTTTCTGACTAAAGCGGCCAAGTGTCTGGTAACGTCAGTAACAGATGCGGCCACCGTAGAAGGCTCGGAACAGGGTAAGGGGGCCAGAGGCTGGGAGAAGGAGAATTCGATTACAACTTTAAATGGTTTTGTGGAAAGAGCTTTTCATCTGGAGGCAGGCTTCTGCTTGATGCCACTTTGCTCTAATTGAATTTTCTTAGACTATCTGGGTCTATTCGTATTCATTAATCACAGGGCCAAACGCGCCCAAAGTTGTTTACATCACCCCTGCAATCAGCTTTCTCCGGTTCACAAAAATCATGTCACGAACTCCCCATGTGACCCCGAATGCCATGGTATGTCCCCTCATCTCAGGAAATATTCTTTCAGGGGCATTAACCTCTGCATGTTGCCACTCAGTCCCCTTTATAAATTAAGACCTAAACACGGATCGCACAGCCTCCTTTATAACCCTGACCATGTTACTGCTTTCTTTTGCTCATCTAAACTATAAGAATAATAAGAAGAGTTACTTCATGTGGTTTTATGAGGCTTTTTTAAGATATGTGATAACAACCTTTGCACATTAAAAGCACGTTCATTATCATTAGCCCTGAAGAATCTAACCTGCTAATGTCTTTTGCCAAAAAAAATCAACTTCTAATGTTTTTCCTGACATTACAGTCAATGAATCATACCCATGGGGCAGCATTCTCATTCAGCTGTGCGGGTGGTACCATAACCCAGGCGAGATCTGTGGTCTGACCACAACAACAGATACAGAGGTACCAGGAGCTGGGTTAGTTGGTCTCACCTAATGCAATACCATATAAAAATTTCTATGTTTGGAAAGGAAAATTTGGTAAAAAGGACTCTCCTAAAGTATGTGTGTGTGCGCACATATAAAAGACTGGATTTATGATCATTCTAGTCAGAACTTTTCAGGAGTTCAACGAAACGGAACTTGAGTGTTAAACTTTGAAGTCCAGTTGCTAGCTTGCAAAACCTTCCCACCAGATTCTTACTCATTGTTGTTATAAACACAATGACTGGGCAACAAAAATAGAATAAATGATGTTTTGGGAAGGAAAGGAAGACAGTCTGGGGTGGGCGGGGATGGAAGAAAAATAGCTTTTTCCAGCAGCTACATGGTTTTATTGTTATTCCAAGAAATAAAAGAGTTTCCGCAGAGAGCCCTCCATAGTTTCAAGATGCTAACAAAAAAAGGCTTGTCTAAAGCCATCAGGGTGTCAGAATCAAGATAGCGACTCCATAGAAAGACACTCAGCATCAGGAGTCTCAGCTTCCTGGGGCATGTAACACCGACTGCACGTGGTTCAGAATGAGAACAGATTGCCGCGGGGCCACAGTCGGGGGGAGGCGAGTGAGGTGCGTAGGGCTTGAGATCCAAGGAGACACGCGGGATTCCTGACTCCGTGCACAGCCCCCGGCCCCGCCCTGCAGCACAGCTACGGGGATAAAGATGTGGTGGTTACAGAACAGTCCCAGAGACGTGTATCACAGCACAGGGAATAGAGTCAGTAATGTCATAAACAACTATGTCTGGGGCCAGGTGGGTACTCGAAATATCGAGGGGACCACTCTGTAAAGTACATGACTGTCTAACCACTATGCTGTACATCTGACACCAATAAACCAATAAGATTGCATATAAACTGTAATGGACAAATACATAAAAATAGAAATAAAACGCCACGGCAATGATCTTTAACAAAAGGATATCCATTCTAGCATCATTAGCATAGAGAAGCTCTATCAAGTGGCCCGCCCCCAGCTGCAGCGCAGTCATACTGCGCACTGCTGGGAGCTGTACTCCACGCTGAAGCCTGCCTCTGTGCGGGCACTGGGCTCTTTGCCAAGCAGCCCCCATCGAAACCTACCCAGAGTCCCGAATTTGAAGAGGAGTTGAGATGAAACAATGTTTGTTTATTCATACCAGAAGTGGAACAAATGCTCACTCTTAGTGAGGTAAAAGTCCTGTTATTTCTGAGAAGTTCACCTCCAGTTCAACAAATACACATGTGTGTTTCCTACAAAAATAGCCACCACCCAAGACCACCCATGTACTTAATGGCAATAGCGCTCAGGATCAGAAATTCCTCCTCCTCTGGCTCTTCTTCCTTTTGCCTCACTTCAGGCTTGGGCAGTTTGCAAGCAAAACACTGCGTTGAATTTAAAATAAGGAGTGTAATTCTTCCCATGAGTCTAAAAGAGGTGTAGAATGGTAAATGAGTGCATTCAACAGAGTGTTTGACTTTTCTAGAATCGTGAGAAGCTCTATTTAAATATTTTTCATACATGTCCCTACTAAAAACCTCCTATAGATTCACTGTTATGACAGTTGTCCCTTCACTAGAGAAGAGCGCAGTTGTTGTATCATAGCATTTGGATTGACACACAAGGGCAGGAGCCAGGGGTCCACACTGAGTCTGGCCCCAGGAGTTGCCAGAAACTTGAGTGTTGCTTTCTCAGTTCGTCTGCCGCCCTGAAGCCCCCATGACTCCCTCTGTGGGTGGGTGATTCACACAACCCTGCAGCAAATATTTACTGAGCCCTTACTCTGCACCAGGCACTGTTCTAGGCACCGAGGATACATCATTGCCCAGAAATGGCAATGAGGCCAGTGAAGGAAGAAGGGAGTGAGCGAAGGGGATAATGAAAGAAGAAGGAGATGTGACAGAGGGTGGGTCTTCCAGGGCCTTGAAAGCTACTTTAATCACTTCATGTCTTACTCTAAATAAAATGGAGGCCATTATGGAGTTTCGAGCAAAGGGGTAACCACGATCTAATTTCACTTGAAAATGGCCACTCTGGCTGCTCTGTTGAAAATTGTCGTGGGGAAGGGACCAAGCAAAGCAAGGTGGGCTCCTTAGGAAGCTACTGCAGTAATCCAGGGGAAAGGCGACAGTGCCCTGGCCCAGGGTCAGAGCATTGGAGGGACAGAGAAGTGGTCCGATTCTCGGTATATTTGGATGTGCTTAAGGTAGAACCAAAGTCTGGACATATTAGCTGCAGAGTGTGAGAAAGAGAAAGAGAATCGTCAAGGATGACTCAAGGTTGGGGGCATAAGCAATTAGAAGACTAGAGTTCCCATCAGCAGAGATGAGGGAGACTAAGGGTAGATTGAGCTGGAGAGGAAAAGTGGGAGCCAAGTTTTAAAGTTAAGAGATCACTAACGGACATACAAATGAAGATGTTGAGTAGGCAATTGGACGCCCGAACCTATACTTCAGGAAAGAAGGCTTGGTTGGAAACACATATTTAGGAGTTGTCAGCATATAGATAGTATTTGGAGCCATGAGGTTAGATTAGAACAACAACAACAACAAATGAAGCCCAACAACTTAGCCCTGGGGCACTCCAACATAAACAGAATCCGGGGGAAGAGAAGGATCAGCAAAGAGACAGAGGAAAAAGTAACCAGTAGTGAAGGAGGAAAACCAAGAGAGGTTGATGTCTCAGAAGCTCGGTGAAGGAAGAATATTGGAAGCTGAAATTACAGACATCCTCATGCAACTTTTTAGTTAGTTGCAAAAAGGTTACATCTCTTATGAAGGTCGATACTTCATAAGATATTTGCTGAGACAAAGACTGAAATGAAGGTCGATACTTCATAAGATACTTGCTGAGACAAAGAAGACTGAAATGAAGAGACAGGCCGTGTCCATGGATTGGAAGGCTCAAACTTGTTCAGATGTCCAGGGCATACGTCCTTCAACACAAGCAAATTGCAAGTACCTACTGTCTCGTGTTATATCATCATTCATTATTCAAAGGGAGTCACATGGCCAAGTCCAACATCAATGTTGTGAGAATGTCTGTTTCTCATATAAAAATGAGGGAGAGGAATATATTTTTGAAGTATAATTCAATTTCCCATGATGTTCACTGAACATTGGTTATATTAGTAGCCAAGAACTTAATATAATACATAGGAATGGTTGTTGATGGCTAAATAAGTGTCTTTTAGAAAAGTATGTCACAGTATCACTCAATGCTTCAATCTGGAAGGATGATAACTGGAGGGTCACAACCTCACCCTGCTGTGATGATGTTAACTCACTATCCACATTCCCGGGGCTCTACCATCACCACCGCCTCGTGATGGGAACAAGGAGTCCACACAGGAGTTCAATGGCCGTGCAAAAACTCACATCATTCCTGCCAGGAGTGGGAAATTGCCATTGGTCTTCTTCCTATTTCTTGTAGAGTTGAGGTGTAGACAGGTTGAATATGTAAACAATAGAAAATAATCCTAAGTAATTATTGTCTCATAACTTCCCCCCACATAGCTATTCTGTAGAGTTCAATCTTCCTGTCCCTTTGGATGAAATTGAGAATATCCCCACTGACATTTCTGACTTTGCTTCAATAATAAAATGTTCACTGTTCCCTCCATATAGCAATCATAAACTCTGAATGTCATGTAAAGTTTTAATTTCTATTTCTCCACCTTTTATCTATGGAAGAAGAAAAGGCTACAGTGGTAAACAGATGAGTGTGATGAATTCCTTCCCTATTTCCCCAACTAGGGCTTCTTTATTCCACTGCTTTCCTAGTTACTTTGGTGCCCCTGGTCCCTCTAGGATTAAGGGGAATATCATTTGGGGAAGAAGGAAAAAGATAAAAGAGATCTTACTTGTTAATGTCAAGAACTGTGAAGGATCTGAGGTTTCTTTCCTATTTGTAAGGTAAAATGTTAGCCCACCATATGTTCATGGATGCTGTCAGAAGTCACAAGATGCCAGGGTCAGAAGGAAAGGACTTTACTACTCACAGCAGAGTAAAAGCATGAACTTTATATTTATGTCCATTCTCCTTGTTCCCCAAGCTCTGTGGGGTCAATGCAAAGTGGCCTGGGTGGATTCTCCCACATTTAGTGGGTCTGTGTCGCAGCTGAAAAAACCTAAGTAAGGAGCCCCAGTCTTTTATAATAGGCTTGCAAGCAAATCTGACCAACCTTTGTCCCAGCAGGAGACATTGTCTTTATTTTACTATCACCCAAATATGCCTTGTGCCATAGAGAGAAAATGTCCCTATTTTGCATGATATGGAGATCTTGCCTGTTGTATTAATTCTTGAATCCCAGAACCTAAAACAGTGCCTCACTAAATAACATTGAAAAACAGAGGGATAATAGTTGGGGAGAATGTATATGAAGGTGGCCATGGAAGTATCTAGAACCGATCAAGGGCAGGGATTGCAGGAAGCAAGACCACCAGGTAAGGGCTACAGCGGCCTCAGCTCCTCACTCCCAATTGTTCCAACAGCACACTGAGTCCTCCAGTCACAGAAAATCTTTGGGTTTATCTGAAGGCTCTGATAAGCTACATTCTGTCTCCCACTCTTCTGACTTTTTGTTGCTTCCAAGTAAGGACTGTGGCTTCCACCTACCACAATTTTCCACTCTGCACTGCACTGCTCTGTGACGTGATGCTCCCCTCAGGTGATTAGCTGGGCGGAATCCACTCTGCCAGCTGCCTCATTCAGGCTTTTTAGAGATTTAGGCATTTGAGAGATCGAGTAAACAAAGAAGAGGCTGTTCTCTAATACATTTTGTTGACGGAATTAATTAAAAAATAATTTTCTGCGGCAAGATCATTGCATCCTGTTCTCATGTGTTTTCCTCACTTGGGAAACCAAGCCCCCACCTTCCAAGGGAGAAAGAAAGGATGTCTAATAATCCCGGGCTGACAAAAGACGTGTCCAACTCTGCAATTGTCTTCGGGCACCAGATACCACGCGCCGCCCTGTGGGAGAGCAAGCTGAGCAAAATGAGAGATAGGCTGCGATATTCCGCACAGAAAAGAAAACCGTTTTCCTCATTTCAAAGAGCTACTTAATTCCTAATCAAGTGTCCAACTTTGACCAACCAGGCAATGCACAGCTTCGTCACCACCTAGAAGAGACTGGGTGCGATTCTGTGTGGAGCAGTCGGCATGAAATGTAATGCAATTCAAAGTAGACAGGATACACATGCTCCGGAGGGAAGTCATTAATACCCATGAATAACGATAAAGCAAAATACCATCTGCCAGGATAATGTGGCAAATCTTTTTAAAATTCCAATTAGCCTATAAACCAGAAACAGCGAGCGAACATGCTCCCCCTGCCATGTGAGACAATGTGTCCTTGATGTCTCCATCCCTTCGCACATAGACTAAAACATGAGTGATGGAAACATCGGCCATGTAGGCATACATTTCGGGGGATGCATTCATTATTCTTTAGGACACGGTGCTAGTCATGTAAGCAGGCAGAACAGAATGTTCATTAAGGCCACATATGTATTTTCATATATATTTTAATTGCGGAAAAAATTGCACCTGTTATAAACACAGTATATTGATTTTGCTGTAACAATGTGTGCAGTTTAATTCATATATGTGTTTGGTGTCTGAGATAATGAAGCATTTCTATCGCTCTGTTTTCCCAGGGCACATTGCCTAGTTTATGATGGATTCAGGTATTCTAAGCCATTTTCCTGAACAGCATTTTATGAAGCACATAACTATTAAAGTCATAATGTCCATTATTAGAACGGTTGTGGTACAGCCTGAAAAGAGACCGTTCTTATTACAAATGCATGAGAGAGCTCTGCAGGCCGACCAGTCCATCACTTGTCTTTTGAAAAATCTCAAGGAGCAAAGCAACATACTGTGCGTCTGAGCACAGACACTTGCCACCCGCTCTTGCTTTCCCATGGTTTAACGCAGTGCGTGCACAGCACTGGAGTTCGTGGATTTGGAATTTCTGGTCTCGGTGCTCTCATTTGTCAGCCGTGGGCTTTTCACAAGCCACTTGGTTTCCTCATCTATGAAATGTCTCCCCAGCTTCAAAGCACTATGCTAAGCATCAAAATAAGTCAATGAAAAGAGTACCTTCAAAAAAATGTTAAAATGCTCCAGTGGTAACAGACGAGACAAAGGATGCAGAATTGTCTGCATGATATTAAGAGGTAAAATTACACATCAAAGAAGAGGCAGAATTGTCCTCATGATATTAAGAGCTAAAATTGCACATTAAAGAGGAGAACAAAAAGCTCTCTCTGCAGGCTTGAAGCAGGGATTTGATGCTAGATTAGGCCACCATTGTTCAATCAGCAGGATGATCCGTCTCCTTTCTGGGGCTGGAACAGAAGCCAAGCCAATACCCAACCTTCAGCAAGCTACTTCCAGCTCTTAACTCTGAGGAGGTGTGTTTGAATTCGTGATCTACTTGAACTTGGGTGACAGGAGTTAGGTTGGGATAGGGTGCTATATTCCAATTATTAACAACATAACCAATTTCCATTATCCAGACATTGAAAAGAAGGTGAGTCGTGTCATTTTTTAAATTCCCAGTCATTTGACCGGGCATTCTTCAGAATACAAAGGCCCACACACTGCCGCGCACACCGCATCACAGTGAGCAACGTGAGGCGGGAGAGCCTGGAGCTGCAGCTCATCTCAAGCAGGTGGTTCACGTGCGGAGGCTCAAGAGTCCACTGTGCCAGGCGTATCCGAAGACTTGGACTCGACAGCAGTTCATCTCTGCACACCCTCGGGCCTAGTGACTTTATTTCTGGGCATCTATGCTAACAAAACACTACTCTGTGTACTAGGATGATCGTGAAGTCATTTTAATAGCAAAGAATTGGAAACTATAAAAGCATCTATGGGAACATGAGGGCACAATTATAATAGTTACAGAGTGGGATACTTATGCAGCTGATAAAAAAATGAGGGAGGTCTATGTACATATATTTTTCACATAAATCTTCAAAATGTAGTCCCGAAAATAAAAAGCAGTGGGAATCCTGGTGATAAGGACGTGTCATCGACTGCCACAGGTGCACCACTCTGTCGGGGGTGGTGATGAGGGAGGCTGTGCGTGCGCAGGGGCAGCAGGTACGTGGGAAATCTCTGTACCTCCCCTCAACTTGGCTGTGAACCTAAAACTGCTCTAAAAAATAAAGAATCGTTAAAAAGAAAAGCACATTACAAAGCATAACCTCAAGTACCATCCTGCCTAGGTAACTATAAAGCAAAAATAGCTTTATTCCATTTCACAAATGTTATGTTTTACACACTGAAAGCAAGACCCTGCACCAGCAAAAAGATGATGACTCGCTTTACCACAACACTTGCTTCATCGCGGTGGTCGGCACAGAACCCGCACCGTCTCCGAGGTGTGCGTGTGTGTGCGTGTGCGTGTGCGTGAGCAGAGGCACAGAAAGGGGGATGGAAGGATAAAAGAACGCACACCAGATGATGCATGTCTGTCTCTGGGAAACAGGACGGGACAGAGAAGAAGGTGTGCTGGAAAATGTCTTGAACTCTGTACCTGACGCACTTCTGTAGTGTCTGAACGCTGCCCAGCGTGAATGCAGCCCTGCACTCTTTACATCGGGCAGTTACATAGGGCAGAAAACATCACACAATACTATGCTGCTATCGACACAGGGTGGTCTCCAGAAAAGAGGGTTAGAGCGCTAAGTGAAAGAGGCGAAGGGATTAAGAATTACAAACTGGTACTTACAAAATAGCCATGGGGAGGAAACGGACAGCACAGGGAATGCAGGCAGTAATGCTGTAATAACTATGTGTGGTGTCGGATGGGTACCGGAAATATCGGGGGACACTATGTAAACACTCTATGACTGTCCACCTGAACCCAATGTAAAATAATATTGAAAGTAAACTATAACTGAAAAATGAAGTTTAAATTTCAAAATAACAATATGCTCATATAACAAACAAGTGGAGATAGAATCCAAGATGAGCCAAGTGCCAGTCATCTTTAAGTCAAATGCTGGGTCTGAGAACTGACGAGCTGAAATGGTTTTTAAGCCTTAAGTTTTCTGTTGGCTGCATCAAAACCTTAATACAATTTTTAAAGATTGTAAATAAATAAATAAAACAAAGGAAATATAATGGAAATGCATTTTAGGTAAGCTAAGTTATGCTTCCAACCTACTGCCAGCAATGTTTTATTTTTTTAACTTTAGGAAAATTTTATTAACCTTTTGGAGCTTTAAATCCTGTTCGGTCAAATAAGTTTTAATACCATTTTTTCCCTGAAGGCTTTGTGGGGGGGTTTTTTTGTTGTTGTTTGTTTGTTTGTTTGTTTGTTTTCTGTGAAGATGCAATATAGTTAAAATTTTTTTTAAAAAACCTTAATACAGAGTCCTACTGGAATGTTGCTAAGAAAAAACATTGAACAAGATTGCTTTAATTTATATGATTAAACTACAGACAAAAATGCTGGAACCTTAGCATAACTTTAAATTATATATATCTCATTTATTGAAATATAAAGATCTTCATTTACATGTTTAAGAACAAAAACATGAACGGGGATTTGTAA
>PVKM010006274.1:0-44932 GCA_004027735.1 Carollia perspicillata
TCGTCTCCTTGCTGTTGAAGCACACTGGCCATACTCCTGCCTCAGACCCTTTGCACCGGCTGTTCCCGCTGCTTGTAATGCCCTTCCCCATATGCCTGCAAGGCTCACTCACCTGCCTCCTCAGGGCTCTGCTCCCCTTCTCCATGAGGCCTCTCCCACCAGCCCTCCATGTCACCCCCCTCCTCCTCTGCTTTGTTCTCCTCATACCCCTTATCATCATCACCTAACGCACCATTTATGTTATTTATCTTATTCATTTTTGTCTTTCTCACTACAGAGTAAACTCTAGGAGAGCACAGTGTTTTGTACATTCGCTGCTGTCTCTAGAACAGTGACCGGTGTGTAAGTAGGTGGCTCTATAAATATGTGGAATGAAGAAGTGAATAAACGAAAGGGTAACCGCAATGACCACTGCAAAACTGCCCTAGAAATGCCCGGAGAATCCAGATATGATTGCCCCGGCACTGACCGTAAGGACAACCATTTGCTGGCACTTGCTCCCCTGTGCGAGCGCCCCGCCAGGCACAGGCAAGAGTCACCTCGTTTCACTCCCACGGCCGAGCAGGTGTTGGTGCCCCCAGTGATGGTCAGTGTTATGTGTCCATGTGGCTGGGCCACAGCACCCAGTGATCCAATCCCACCACTCATGTAGGTGTCACTGTGAGGCACTCTGTAGATGCAATTAACATCTACAACAGCGGACAGCAGTAAAGTAGATGTTCTCACTGTTGTGCCCAGGCCTAATCTAACCAGTTCAAGGTCTTAAGAACAAAATGGAGGTAGGGGTTCTGCCCCAAGACTGCAACACTGGCCCCTACCTACCTGGCAGTCTCCAGCCTGCCGGCAGCTCTGCCCATTCGGACTCGCCAGCCCTAACTGTGTGGTTTAAGTCCTTGAACTACATCTCTGAGTTAACTTTTAAAAATCCTACTGGTTCTGTTTCTTTGGAGAACTCCGACTGATATACCACCATTGGCCCCTTTTTCCGGATGGGGAGACTGAAGCTCAGAGAGGTGACGTTACCGGCCCAGAGCCGGCCACTTAGCTGTGAAGACGGAGCTCGGACCCAGGCCTGTGCCGCTATCTCAACCTGCATCTGGATTCCCCAGCTGTCCTGGGCAGGGGCGGCTTTCCTGGTCCCACCTCCTGGCCAGGTGGGGCAGCAGAAGCCCGTCTGACCCTCCCCTACTCACTTCTGTTTCTCCGCCTCATTTCTCTGCAGCAAAGTTTCTGTCAGGAGGGCTTTGCTGGGAATGCCTGGGAGGCGGCCTCCCTCGGTCAGCGTGGGCCCGGCTGGAGACGTCCCCTCTCTTTGCTCTGGAGGAAGAAACAGATGGAAAAATACCCATTGCTGAGAGCGGTGTGACAGCCAGAGCTGCTTTCTGCAAACCAGATCGATCAAAAGTGCTGTGAGAAGAATCGATTTCCTGAACTCGGTGCTGGAGAGAGCGCAGCTGGCGGGACCTGCTGTCCCCGAGGTCAGCTGGGTTGTAGCCATGGCGAGGGTATGTGCATGGAGGTCAAGTTCCCATCCTGCCAGCCTCCTGCAGCATACTCAAAGGCTTCCTTTGCCCTCTCAGACTTGTCCCTGCCACCTTGGCCCCTTGTTTTTCTTGAAAGTCATGGTAAAATATACATAACATAAAATTCACTATTTTTAAAGGGTACAATTCAGTGACATTGAGTATATTCAGAATATTGCACTGATTCCAGAACATGCCACCACCCCAAAAGGAAACCTGTCCCCATTAAGCATGTCCCCATTTCCCCCTTCACTCGCCCCTGGCCACCACCAGTCCTGCTTTCTGTCTCCATGGACTTTCTATGCTGGACATTTCACATAAATACTGTCATAATATGCCCTGGCTGGCGTAGCTCAGTGGATTGAGCACAGGCTGTGAACCAAAGGGTTGCCAGTTCAATTCCCAGTCAGGGCACATGCCTGGGTTGCAGACCAGGTCCCCAGTATGGAGCACGGAGAGGCAACTGCACGTTGATATTTCTCTCCTTCTCTTCCCCCCTCTCTAAAATGAATAAATAAAATCTTTAAAAAAATACTGTCATAATATATACCCTTTTGTGACCGGCTTCTTTCACTTCTTAAAATGTTTTCAAGGCCCATCCAAGGCCCATCCAAGGAACGAAGTGTAGAGGACTTCATTCCTTCCAATGGCTGAGTGATAGCCCGTCCGTTAGATGTGCCACACCTGCTTTTCCATTCATCGGTGGATGGACATTTGACTGTTGCCATCATTTGGCCATCGTGAGTAGTGCTGCTAATACACACTGGTGCACATGTTTTTGTCTGAGCCCCTGCTTTCAACTCTTTGGGATGGGAGCAGGATTGCTGGGTCACAGGGTCACTAGGGTTAACTGACTGAGGAACCACAGCTTCGCCCCTCCCCACAGCATACACTCAGCTGCTCAATTGTCACCTGCCTCAATGCAGGGCCCTGCGCCAGGAACACCTCTGCAGGCTCCTCATAGGGATTAGTGCATGCCTTTGGCCCTGAATTCGTTATGGGGGGAGAGGGTGCTCAGGGTCCAGCTGTTGAGGGTGGGTGGTTCAACAATTCCAAAATCTGGGCTCCTGGTCTAAGATCCCAGTGGCTCGGTAAAGTTCTGTCCCGGTTATTAAGCTCCTACTGTGAGCCTGGCACAGGAGGGTAAGTGCCGAGCTGGGCGGTGTGCAGAGTGAGCCCCTCGAGGGGCTGACAGACTGGTCAGGACCTGGGTAGTTCTCTCTCTCGCACGCACACACACGGGGAATTTTCCAGGTGCTGAGGTCATGGCAGTGAACAAAAAGACAAGGTTGGACCATCACGATACAGAGTGCCATGTGTCCTCAAGGAGAGATGCAGCCCAGGGCTGAGGACGGGAGCCCTCAGTCTGAATCCCCACTTGGCCACCTGCTGCCTCTGAGACTCAGTTTCCCCATCTGTAAAATGAGGCCAGTGACACCTCAGGATGAACAGGAGACAGTGGGATGCTGTGTGAAAGGCACACGACACACAGCGAATGCTCTCAAAGGGCAAGTGTTCCGATGACTATTGTTCTTATAGAGGGAAGATCAAACGCCAGAGGAACCTCAAAGGCAAGAGTGATAGTTTTGCTGGGAACCTCAGAGGAACCTCCATATGAGCTGGGAAAGCACTGCCAAGTTCTGGCTTGCCAGGGAGGAATGGCTGGAAGGGCACTCTGGGTACAGCAATAGAGTTGGCAAAGTACTGTATTTTAATGACAAGAAGACCCTTTCCAGGACCAGGCACACAGTAGGCGCTCACTGGGCATGTGGGTGGCAGGCAGGGAGCTGTCAGATGGGCAGTGTGTGACAGTGGACATTTCCTGAGAAGGGACTTCGCACCCAGCTTTCATTTGGCAGGCCCCAGCCCGTTTTACCCTCCCCACAGGCCCAACCTGGCCCACCAGCTCCATAAACCAAGCTTTACTGGAACACAGCCACACCCACTCATGCACATATTCCTATGGCTGCTTTCACACACGACTGAGGAATCTTGCAGATGTGAGGTAAATCCTGCTCATTCATTCCTTAGACAAGTATCTCTATATCTGTTCCCCTTTTCACTGCTTCATTGTTTCCGCAAAGCCTTTCTCACCATCTGAAATCCTACATATTTTACTAATTTACTGGTTGACAATAGATGGTCAGCACCACGAGGGAAGGGATTTTTGTCTGGTTTGTGCCTGGCTGTGTCCCTAGTGCCTAGGATAGTGTCTGGCTTGCAGCTCGATGAGCACAGAACTAAATAGTCACCAAGGCTTCCGTGTGCCTATTTGCCACCCTGCCTATGGTGACCTCCAACGTCAGCTACCACAGGTAACCACCAATCTGAACTTTGTTCATCATTCTCTTGCTTTTAAACATTTTAATCACAATAAACGTACACCTAAACACGTTTTCAGTTCCGCGAGTTTCTCGACTTGTCTCATCTGGGGCTGAGACAGTGCTGTGTTCACCACATCCTCTTGGCACACAGCCAGACAACATTTCCCAGCATCCTGTGCAGCAGGTATGGCCACATGACTGTGCTTTAGCCAGTGGGATGTGGCTGGAAGTGATATGTATGCCACTTACAGGTCTGGACCCCATAAACTTTGGTAGGACCCTCCACGTTCTGTCTCTACCTGTTAGCTGGTTGTCAACATTCATGGTGACACTGGATGTCACATGTTGAAGATGGCAGGACCACTGTGGCTGAGTCCCTGAGTGACTATGTGGAGCATCCCTTGCCATTCCCCTTCAAATATATGAAGCCTCTGGCATCTGGGCTAGGTCTGCAGCAGCAGAAGTGTGCCTTACCCCATCCTGTATCTAAAATGATAAAGTTGACCTTTAAAAAAATGTCCTGGCTGGTGTGGCTCAGTGGACTGAGTGCCAGACTTCGAACCAAAGGGTGGCCAGTTTGATTCCCAGCACAGACCTGAGTTCTGGGCCAGGTCCCTAGTAGGGGGCGCACAAGAGGCAACCACACATTGATGTTTCTCTCCTCTTTCTTCCTCCCTTCTCCTCTGTCTAAAAATAAATAAATAAAACCTTTAAAAATATAAAATAAAATGATAAAGTCGAATTCCCTGTGTACCCCCTGCCCCTGGCAGAATTTGGCTGCCCAAGATCCGCAGACCAGTTGTTCATTAGGGACATCCTGTGAAGGCCTTGTCAGTACCTTTAGGGCTGAGGAACTCGGGGTGCCTCTTCCACGAAGTGTGGAGGTCTCGCCGCGGCTGCCCACTGGGGTCGAAGCTGGGGGGCTGCAGTCTGTCGTCTAGGCTGCGTGTTGCCTCAAACACAGGCACAGGGTCTGCAGAGAGAGAGGAGGACAAGGGTTGGGGGGGCCCTGAGAGTTGAGGAATGCCCAGGCTGAGCCACAGGACCTGGTGGGTCCCTCTATGCAGGGCTGGGGTTGGGGGGACAATCCACAAGAGGTCCCTGGAATCATGCTGATGGCTTAGAGAAGCAACACGGACTTTCTGCCTTATGAGAGCACAGCCTTCTCCAGGCACCGGTTCCAGGGAACTTGTGCCGTCCCCACGGGTGTGTGTGTCCTGCACAGCTGGGAATAGTAATAACACTAACTGTCACCAGAATGCATTTTCCAAATTCTCCGATGCCATCTGGGGTGGCCATGAGACTGTATCTTGCATGCCTCCAACCACAGGGCATGGACTCTGCTCTGAAACCCATCAGCCTGAGGACAGCCTTCCCACAGGTCTTTCCTGGTAAGGCTCGCAGGCAGCGAGGACAGGCACAGACCTGCTCCTGGGGACGTGGGGCTGCTCTGTGGCCATGGGACTCCAGAGCAGGCTGCATGGGGTCTGGATGCTCCCACCCAGTTCTCCCAGCTCCCTCCCATTTTCCTTTACCCGAGTTCCCCCAATAGCATCTTTGCCCATAGAATCCTTGGGTGCTTCTTGGTGAACCCAGACTAATCACTTTTTACACACGGGGCCGATTAAATAAGGGCTTTTCTGGAAATGCCCACCTGAATGTTAGATGCCTCCCCACCTACCAACAGCTAAAAACCGAGGAGCATGCAGGTCCTTCTGCCTGGAATTCTGCTCCCTCTCCCACCATCACCTGGCCAGCACTTCCTTTCTTCACATCTAGAATCCAGCACCTCTTCTTCCAGGTGCCTTTGCTCAACTCCCCACCTGGGCAGGCACAAAGAACACCTAGATAATGCCCCAGGCTGGTGGGGCATCTTCCAGGTTACAAAGCCTGCCCATGGGAAACAGGTTCCATCATGCTCCCAGTATCCCCTGGAGGCTGCCCTGGATCCAGCTCACCTTCACAGATGAGGAAACTGAGGCTCAAAGGAGCCAGGTAACTTGCTGAAGAGTGGAGGTGTGGTTTGGGTCTGACTCCCTCTCTCTGATGCCTAGTGGTGTGACCATTTCGACCTCAGCAGCTACGGGCGAGTGCTCATGGGGGCCCGGGGAAGCCAGGGCCTCCTCTCTCCATGTCGAGGGGCTTGGCTCTGGTCCTCAACCCTTTAAAAGCACTGAGCTCTCACTCTTCCCACTCCTTCCGCTGGGGTCTCCTGCCAGCATCCGCTTGGCCACTGCTCTCTGGGGCGGGGGAGTGGTGGGCAGAAGGATGAAGAGCAGGGGCCCTGAAGATGGACCCCTGGGTCCTGGTCTGATCCAGACTTGCTTCTCGGGATTGCTGTGTGACCTTGGCAAGAAGCTCTAACCCTCCGTGCCTCGCCGGCAAAATACCTATCTCATGGGGCTGTGATGAGGATCCAGGTAAAGTGCTCAACACGGCACCTAGCACTTGGTCAGCTGGGAACAAATGGAAGCCCTCGCTATTGCTGCCTTCCTGGGCTCAAGGCACACTGACTTTCTTCCCTCAGCCTCTCACAGGCATCTTCCCACCCCAGGTACCGGCAGGAACCTCTGCCAGGAACACTTTGCCCTCCCCTCGCCCTTTCAGCTAGTTACTGCTTCCTCGTCTTTTCCCCTCAAATGCCGTTTCTTCCAAGAAGCCTTCCTTGAACAGTCAGTCCTCCAATATGAGTTCTCCCAGCTGCCTACAACCTTTTTAACAAAGCATTCTTTGTACTTATAATTGTCATTGAGTTGCAAGTCCACCTAACTAAAGCACACTTGGCCGAAACCCACAACAAGGCAGGCACAGGACCATATGTTTTTGCTTACTTGCTGGATCTCTTGTGGACGGACACACAGTCCAAACTAATAGGTATTTGCTGATGGAAGAAATGGGATAGTGCCCACGCGTGGGACCTTCAGGTCTGGCTGGAACAAGGTCCCTCTACTGCCACCCATCTGTTTAGGTGGCGGAAGGCTTGGACAATGGGCGTTTGTGCCGAGGTAAGCAGGTGCGCGGGAAGGCCGCTGTCTTCCTCTGTCAGCGCTCCCCCACGCCCCGTCATTAGGCAGGGCCTGCTCAGTGGGGTATGCCATTATATCTCCCCGGGCTGATGTAATTATACATTGACATAATTAACCCAGTGAGCGCATTAGGCAGGCCAGCTAAAAATTCATCTATAATTATTTGTTGTGTGCATGCTAATGAGTTCATCTGCACTGCCTTTGTACAACACGGACAAATTAATTTACAAGTCTGGATTTTTTAATAAGTTCAAGGAAACGCTTCCTATTGTATTCTGGTTTTTGAGAAAAGGAGAAAAAGGCAACGGGCACTTGCCAGGGTCAGGGGAGTCAGATACACACGGGAGGGCGCTGCTCCCAGTGGCCCTGGAGGGCTCACTCTGGCTCCGAGGAGGAGGGGAAGAGCCAGCTCTGGTTTGAGTGCTGGCTGGCCAGGCCAGAGTGCACTCTGGCGATAAATGACGTCACTGATGCCATTCCCGGGGTCAGGGAGTGACGTTGTGTTCTGCTTGGAGGCCCTGCAGGTCACCTGTTGCTGCTTTGGGCTCTCTGTCCAGGGGAAGCTGACCTCAGGTGGCCCCTGGGGAGGCTGGAGCAGTGGCACTGGGTAGAGGCTCAACACAGGTTCAGCGGGTTCCAAGGCTCTGTCTTTCCCCTTTGTTTGCTGGTATGGGGGCAGAACAAGGTGGTTCAGCTCACAGAAGTGGAAGTCCAGCTCTGGGTCCATATCCCTTGGAGCCTGGAGCCTTAGTTTCCCCACTTATAAACTAAGAAAAGTAGAACACTGCCTACTTGGAAGATTTAAAAAGATATTGAGAGAGGCAGTGTGATTTGAGGATCTTTGGATAGTTAACCTCTCAGAACCTTTACCTTCTCGCCTGCAAAATGGGGCCGCACATGTAGAATATAGTTGCGAGGACTAGGAGAGAGAATGTGTATAGAGATTTGCACAGTGCGAGGGGCACAGCAGGGCTTGCTAAGTGTTAACTGCTGAGAGGAGGCGGCACACCTGGTCTCGTGGTGTTCTGGGGGCTGGCTGTCCACATGATGACCTCCGTGAAGTCTTGGGACAGGGTCTAGCCTCATAAACTCTCATCAGTCCCTGGGAGCTCCAGAATCCAACAATCCTGCTTCTAACGCTACTCTGGGACCCAAGGGCTCCTGCTCAGAAAGTCACCACGGGGAGGGGCCTATCAGGCTGACTTGCCCAACACCCCTTACCCCAGGGCACAGTTGGGGAAAATCGGGGTCCAGTGACTTCCCCGAAAGTCTGCCAGCACGTTGGCAGCAGAGCTGAGATCGCCCTTGGGCCTCTTCTTCCCACACTACACGCCTCCTGGCTCCCCAGCTGGAGGGAGTGGCAGGGGGAGGGGTTCAGATGATTCAGCCAGTCAGGCTACGTCAAATCCTAATAGCCAAAGTACTTCAAACATTTTAGAATTCATTCACTCTTCACCACAACACTGTGAGGTAAGTATTGTCGTGTCCCTATTTTACAGATGGGGAAACCGAGCACAGGTAGTGTGTCAAGGTAAAGCCTGGCAAGGTATGCTGCTATCTCCATTTTTCAGACAGGAAATGAAGGCCCAGAGAAGAGAGGCCATGTGCCCAAGGTCGCCTCGCTCAGAAGTGACTAAGGTGAGATTCAAACCTAGGTGACAGCTGTGGGTCAAGCTGCCTTGAGGTGGGGCATGGGAGATTTCTTACTGTTAGGCCAGGAGCACGAGACTGAGGGCTCTGTTCTCAGCCTTGCCACTGGCTTACTGTGTTACCTTGAACAAAGCACCAGACCTCTCTGAGTCTGGGCTCAAATTCCCATTACGAGGATATTGGGGCACACAGTCAACACTGGGTGTCACAAGATAAAAATGGAGCCCTGCTGGAATGAGCGCTTTGGCCCTGGGACTGCCCCTTAGAGCTGGATGCTCAGGGAGGGTGATTATTAAACGCCTTCACAGCCAAACTTGACAAGAGAGGTGCAAACATTGTAAATCTTCCAAGTTCCCAAAGCTGCCCTCAGATAAAGGGGTGGGCGACCTGGCAGTGACACCTCCAGGGAGTCGCTGAGGCCCCCTGAGGCTCTGTTTCACGTCAGTAACGTGGGGATGAGGGGCCCTGCTGTCTGGGGCTGTGCAGGGGCTGCAGGAGCATGCTGAGCCCCGTGATGGCCGGCACCAGCAGGTCTTGGGTGTGTGCGCCCTCGTTATTCTTATTCCATGTGGCAGCGGTGGGATGAGCCACCCAGCTTTTCCTTCTGGAGAGACCCTCCAGTGAGAAGGTAGTGACCGCGTGTCTCCAGGTGCTGCACCTTCGTACCCCCCGCAGCACTCACTCGAAGGCCACACTCGCCCGGGCTGCACCCACCCGATGACAGAGTCTGACGGGCAGCAGGGTCACGCCTGCCAACGCTGGCACGGGCAACCCCTCTGTAATGGACTGAAATCCATAAGTCGAATCCCTAACTCCTGATGTGAATGTGTTTGGAGATGGGGCCTTTTCAGAAGTAAATTAGAGTTAAATGAGGTCGAGGGGGGATCCTCCTCTGATGGCACTGGTGTCCTTATAAGAATGGGAAGAGACATCAGAGTTCACTCTCTGTGCATGGAGGAGAGGACATGGTGAGAAGGCAGCCACCTGCATGCCAGGAAGACGGCTCTTGCCGGAAACCAACCTGCTGGTGCCTTGATCCTGGACTTCCAGCCTCTGGAGCAGGGAGAAGTACATTTCTGTTGCTTGGGCTCTCCCTCCCCCATCCGTGGTAGTTTGTTATAGGAGCCTGAGCAGACTACTCTATCCTGCTTTGGGGCTCCCTGTCCGCCTGGTTGAGGCATTCTCAGAGTGGCACTGCTGGCTGCGTTCCTCCTACCCGCTCCCTCCTTCCCTCCTCCCCTTCCTTCCCAGGTGTCAGACCCGCATCCCCATCTGAAGGCTCTCCTGCCTTGTTTCCTTTCCCTTCACTGTTCATGGGCACCCCCCCCCCAAAGCATCTCTTTCACACCCAGTGCTCTCTTGGTGTCTGTGTGCTTCCAGAGGCCCCAAACCAACAGGTGACGCTCTTTTGCCTCTTGGAGCATCAGATTGGAACAGGTTCTCCCTCCCAGCTTCCGGCAGGAACCAGCCCTGCCAACGCCTTGATTTTAGGTTTCCAGGCTCCAGAACTGACAGAATGAATTTCCACTGTCTTAAACCACCAGGTTGTGGTGGCTTAATATGGCAGCCCCAGCAGCACCAGAAAACTCATACCCTGTGCTCTGGAAGCCAGACGTCCAAAGTCAAGGTGCTGGCAGAGCCATGCTCCTGTCTGCTCCATGCTTCTCTCCTGGCTCTGGGTGTCACTGGCATCCGTGGCTTGTAGCGACATCACTCAATGTCTGCCTCTGTTGTCACATGGCCTTCTCCTTTCTGTGTCTCTCTTCTTTTTATAGGGACACCAGTCATACTGGATTAGGGTCCACCCTAACGACCTCTTTTTAACTTAATTACATTTGCAAAGACCCTATTTCCAAATAAAGTCACATTCACAGGTAACAGGGGAGACACAATTCAACCCATAACACGTGGTAACTGACTGGGTACAAACTGTAAAAAACGTAGGACTGAAGAGCTGCCAAATGTCATAGGAAGGAAGTCCTCCCTCGAATCTAGCCCACTGCCCTCCTGCTGCACCCATTTGACCCGTTGTTCAGGGAGACAAGCCCGTTTCTTAAGAGGAAATAGCAGAGTGTGGGCTCTGATCTTCCTGCATTTTCATCCTCTTCAGCTCCTGAGGAATTAGGCTGTGGGTTGTGTAGGGTCCCTGCTCTGAAAAGTACAGAGCAATCACTTATTTCCCTGGATACTTTCTACTCTTTATCCCCCACTCCCAAGCACACTGTGGAATTCCCAGCCCTTACATGGCATGGGTAAACTCACTTCTATCTCCCCCAACTGGAAGAAATTCACAGAGCCCTGGGCTACACTGTTTGGGTTGGGTCAGGGAGGAAAAAAATTACTAGCATCTGGAAGACTGGAAGATTCCACCAAATTATATGTAGGTAAAATGCTTGGTGGCTGGCAGATCCAAGGGCTCTCTCTTACCTTGTTATTCGATGCATCAGCTAAATGTCACTGGCTGCTCTTACAAACGCAAATTGAAAGAGAGAGAAATGACAAAAGATCTTTAAACTGTTTGGAAGAGGTTTCTCAGCGAACCTGATGGTTGTGGGGGGAGGGCCTGGGGAAATCTTGCTTTCAATCCTCAGTCCTCCCTTGGGGTGTCTCTGTTGGGGGCAGAATAATGCCCCCAAGATGTCCCCTCCTAACTCTCAGAACTTGTGAGCGTGTTATGTTACACGCAAAAGGGAACTGAGGCTGCAGATGGAAGGTGGTGAGAGCCGGAGACTGAAGATGCTGTGTAGCTCTGAAGGGGCAGGAAGGGGCAGGAAGGGGCCAGAAGCAAGAAATGGGAGTGGCCTTTAGGAACTGGAAAAGCGTAGGAAATGGATCCTCCCCACTAGAGCCTCCAGAAGGAGCACAGTCTTGCCCACACCGTGAATATAGTGCAGTGAGATCTGTTTTGGACTCGTGGCCCCTGGAACTGTAAGGCACTTAATGTATGTTGTTTTAAGCTCCTAAGTTTGTGGCAGTTTGTTAGAGCAGCAATAGGAAACTAATACGGTCTCTAATACAGCCATTTATTTTATCAGCACATTTTTATCGAGCATCTACTCTGTGTTGGACACCATTTCTTCAGTTGCTAAATGCTGCCTGAGCACCTGGATGTGCTGGGAGCTTCTGGGCCCTGGAGACACAGCAGTGAGTAAGGAAACTGCTGCCTTCCTGGGGCTGACGTTCTAAAGGGGAGACACAGGCAAAGGACAAAGAGACGGATGGCAGTTGGGGTGCTAAGAAGAATAAAGCAGGGTTGGGGGAGACAGTGGCCTGAGGTGTGTGTGTTTGGGGGGATGGTGCTGAGGCAGGGATGTTTGAGCCTAGCCCTGGTGTGATGACAAGCCAGCAGGGGAGTGAGAGAGAATAATCCAGACACAGAAACACTAGGATAAACAGCCCCATCGGACCAAGAAGGGTGGCAGACCCTCCTGAGTCACTGTCCCAGAAACATGGCTTAGCTCAATCTTCACGACACCTGATCCATCTCACAGACCAGGACCAGGGGACCTCTGGGGCAGGTTCACCTCCCCTTCTGGTAGGGTCATCTGGGCGCAGCTGCCAAGGCTGGTGGCGGGGTTCAGAGCCAGCTCTGGCCCTCCTGAGCCCAGTTTCTGGCTTTCATCTCCAAAGTCCAGCGACCTCCCATCCTAGTACAGAAGCCGAGCCCACACCCACAAGCCTGGGGCAGATGAGAACACTGAGGCCCAGCAAAGGGAATCCCCTTGCTCAAGGTCACTGCATTAGAAAAAGGCAGAGCTGGATCCGAACCCAGTGTGATCCAAACACCAGGTGCGGACAACCTCACATCACAACTTCTGCTGCATCTGCCTGCCTCTGAAAGATGACCAACTGAACATGTGTCCTTATGTGACACAATGTTTTTAACTTAAATATACTTCAAAGAAACATTTTGTTTCACTATTGTAAATAGATAATTGGTGTTCTGTATCATAAATAGAAGTACTTTAACCCTAAGAATAAGCACAAAGAAAAAACCCAAAGCAACAAAACTAATGTTATTAAATTCTACTTAGACACTGCTGCCTGCCCAAGACCTTGAACCCGAGGCCAGCTCTCCCTTGGTTAAAAGGGGAGATGCACAGGTGTTTCAGACGCTCCAGCACCTGACTGAGATATCACTTGGAAGGAAGCAGAAAGGTGACACCAGGCACACGCTGTGTTCAGTATTGTGGCAGGTACACCACAGCTGCTCCCAATGACACGTGACCCCACTTGGGGAAGTGCTGGGTCCTGTTGAGTCTCCAAAGTGGCCTGTGTGCCCCCTCCCAACCCTCAGTGTCCAGCAAGCCTCATATCCTGGTGTCAGGAGAAGTGACAGAACATCCCTGCCACGGCTCGTCCGGAGTCAGGAAGCCCAGGTTTCTGCCGGGCTCAGCACTTACACTGGAACCCTTTCAGCCGAGACCCGCAGCTGCCCAGAGCCACGAGCGGGGAGGACTTAAATTTCCCTCCCTTCACTCTTGCAACATACAGTCAACATACAGACAAGGGCCGTGGCAGAGGGAATCAGATCAGACTTAATAAAGCCTCCCAAAACGGGGGACCCCAAATCAGAAGTGTCTGACTGCCGCAAATCGCTTGAATTAACTGAGCACGTTGGCAGACACGGAAGATCAAATAGGAAGCATCCGAGGTTGGCAGGTCCTGTGAGGCGTGCAAGGAGGGGGAACATCGTTGGGAGGCAGAGTGCCTTTGTCTTACAGCCGTCAACCTGCTCTTTATGCATAAACTGCTTAATAAAATGACTAATTCATTTTGGTTACGTTGGATCTAAACCCCTAGAGAATACTGCCAACAAATTTATAATATTTTAATACCACACCAGGCTTTCCAAAGGCTCGGTCGGATGAGATGGGTGAAACACCATCTACTCCATCTTTCACCAATAGCTCATGCTGTTAATGTTTTTTTTAAGTGTCTACAGGGTTTTGGTGGGGGGTGGGGAGTCAGGAATCTAAGAGAAGCTGTCTCATTCCTCCCACTGTGTCCATCTGAAGGAAAGTGGCATTCAGAGCTTTTTTAGGAAAGCTGGAACCGTGAAAGCTGTCCGAGAGGCTGTTTAGAAACACATATATGCAGAAGTATGCATGCGTCCCTCCAAAATACTTAGAGACAGAAGCTGTCTCCCATCTGGGCCCCAGCTCTGGGCTCCTGTGTGGGTGGGAGGCTCAGGTTACTGATGGAGGCGGCAGTGAGAATAACTTTGATCCTTTCATCTCAATTTTCTGATAGCAGATGGGGTGTGGGTCCCTTATACACAGCTGTGAGCTCTATGTCCACCCACCCTTGCTTCCCTCCACTGCCAGGGTGGCTGCTTTGTGTGGTGGGTCTCCTGGCTTAAGAATGGACGGAGAGGCTGAAGAGGGTCTTCCTTCTTGGCACTGGGGGGTGATGGTAATAACGACACCAACAATAACAATGACAGCCACTGTTTACTGAGCATTTACTATGTGCCAGACACTCAGCCAAGGACTTTACACTCTTCACCTCATTTAATCCTCCTAGGGGTACCAGGAGGTAGGTGTGCTTTTCCAGAAGGGAATCAGAGGCTCATAGAGGTAAGGACAGTTACCCAAGGTCAGGATGCAAAGCCACATCCACTGTAATGAAAATAAAGTTCCCACGTATGGAGCTGCACAGGGAGCTCCAGGTGGGCAGGGCTCACGTCTGCTCTGCTCTGCGTCGTGCCTCCGATGTTGTGGGCGGAGCAGCTGGCAAAGAGCAGGCCCTCAGTATCTGCTGAATGAACCTCACGGGGCTGCTCCTCTGTGCCAGGCACCATGCTAGGTGTTCCCTCTTCTCACCGATCCCACCCTTATAGGCCTATAATTAGGCGAGATCATTATCCGTGTTTTACAAGTAGGGAAACGGAAGCCCAGAGGAGTCAAGTGTGTTATGGGAAGCCAAATGGCAGGACGGGGCGTGGCCCCACTTGCAACAGGGCACTTCGGCCTACAGTCCCTGTAGCGGTGTCCCTCCTGGCATCGCTCTGCCCCCAGATCTGAAGCTCCGTGACTGTTTCCCTTCAACAAGTTACCCCTCTGAGGTCCCAGCTTTGGGGCCCTGGCCAGGAGGACCAGGATCTTGGCTAGTGAGGGTCACTTGGGCTCCCCTGGGTAACACATCCACATTTCAGCTCATCCTCTAAGTTCAGAACCTGTCAACACTGGCAGCAAAGACTGTCAGCTGGTTTGCACTCATTAGAGCTCAAGCCTCAAATGGCTTTTCTTCCAAACCCTTTCAATTTTTAAATTAACCCTGCTTCGGGTTAGGAGCCAGGGATTCAGATTCAGGCTTCACAACTTCTCTCTGCTGTGTGAACTTGGACAAGTGGCTTTACCCCTCTGAGCCTGCATTTCCTTAGCTGCACAGTGCGGGCAGGATGGCCGCACCTACCTTCAAGGGGGCTGAGGGTATCAGTGAACTTGTTTCTGGAAGGGACTGAGCATGCTGACCAACATGCAGGCACCACCCTGGAAAGTCCCACAAGGATGGTGGCCCATGCCTGAAACCCACTTCAAAGGCCACCCCTTCTGGGACTCTCCTCTAGCCATCCCTCCCTGGAGCCCTTCTTCTGTTGTGCGTTCTGGTTGTCCATAGGGCTCACTGCACATAGTAGGTGCTCAGAGAATAAGCTGATGAACAGCTGTAGCTGAAATGCCTGTCTTCCCTTCTCAAAGGGAACAGCTGTTTAGGGAGCACCTACTGGGTACCAGCAGGCCAGATGCTTTGCTTTAATCCTCTTCCAGCTCATACCTACCAGGAGCGGTGAAATTTAGACAGGTGGCCATGGGGAGGGGGTGCTGCTGACAGACGAAATGGCATGGGCAAGGGCGTGACAGGAAAAGGTGGGGTGATGCCTTTTAAAGTTATCTACCACCTTTGGGAAAATCTGCCATCCCCAAGCTTTTCCTTTTTATGGCTTAAATCCTCTTTTGTTACCCTTTGGTGCTCTCTTGACCCCTATAGTCCCAATCTAGCAGAGGCAAAGGAGGGGAAGGAGGTGGGGACAGGCAGAGACAATTTCTTGTTATACTGAAACCCTTATTTCAGTATATTGACCTGTGAAGGCGGTTTATCCACTAGATGGCGGTAGAACTAGTCATTTGGGACAAACGCAAAGCCAATTCTTAATCTCCCTCACTACTACATATATTAATGTATATTTCAGATGGTTCAAAGATTCAAATTTTTAAACATTAAAATCATAAAAGTACTAAATAAACCTATGACTTTGAGCTGAGAAGAAGCTTTTAGAATATGATATGAAATCCAGAAGTCATAAAGCAAAGTAAAATTCCTTACCTTTTAGAAACATATTTTGAATGCCTGCTTTGTACCGTCTACAAGAGACATTGTAAACAAAGTTAAGAAACAAAAGGCAAACCAGGGGAGAATACAGAAAACACATTTACCAGGACAGAGGTTAATATTCCTACCATATGATGAACATCTACAAATCAGTAAGAAAGAGCTCTCTCTGATAGAAAAACGGACTAAGGGTACAGAAACCAGTGATCTACAGAAGAATAAAATATGAGTGGTTCAAAACATACAAAAAGATATTTAGTGTAACTGATAAACAAATGAGTACAAAATCAATCAAAGAGAAAAAGTTCGTATTCTTTCTGACCACTGATCCTGAGCTTGTCGCCAGCACAGGCTACAGTATTTTTTCCTTCCCGAGTTTCCTTCCTTATCCTGTGAATTATATAGCACAGTACCTATCGGTAAGTTGTATCTTCAACTTACACACCAGCTACACAAAAGAGTGTTACACACAAAGAACCAAAATTACTCAGGATTTTCAATTACACGGAAACACGGATGCTCAGGCTGGGGGAAGGGAAGGGAAGGGACGCAGGATGCAAAATGGCACGTGCAGAATACAGGGCTGTTTTGAAACAGTACAAGGGGAAAGGACCAGAAAGAAAACAACAGAATATTCCCACTGCTTTTCTAGTAGGTAGTTTTCATTCTTCTTTCTACTTTCTGTATTTTCTGAATTTGAGAGTGTGCACAGGTGACTTTCATAATTGGGGAGAAAAATGTAAAAACCTTAAATATCATAACGCATTTTCCTATTCCACAGACTCAGTAACCCTGTTGGCTAAACCGCTCCCTTCACACCCTTCACACCTGACAGAACCTTGTGAAATCAACAGCAAGTGTGTGTGACCCCGTAACCTATACCCTGATGTCAGCTTTGCAGCGGGCTGCTGACCACTAAACCCTCCAAATGCGTTCTCGCACAGCCTAACAAATCATCAGGTCACCTTACGAGTAGGTTCTATTATGGTCCCTCTGCTAAAGACACAGAAACCCGAGCTCAGAGAGGTTCAGGCCCCTGCCCAAGGTCACACAGCTCAAAAACACCAAGCTGACAGGCCCAGCAGCTGCGCCTGCTGCCAGAGCTCCAGCACCTGAGCGGACCAGCCTTCTGCCTTCGGAGAGGAGGAGGAGGAGGAGGAGGAGGAGGAGGGAGCGAAATGCCTGCCAGGACTTGCTGTCTCCTGTCTCAGCTTTTAAAAAACCAACTTGAAGCGGAGATAACATTTTGGGGCACTCACCTCTCTTGTCTCATCGCTTCAGGAATGTTCCTCCAGCCTGCCCTTTTACCCGCTCTCTGCTCGTTTTGATTTTTTTCTTTTATTTTCTTTATTTTGTTTTAAACTAATCACTTAGTTAACGAGTCAGCTTGCTGAAGCTTGGGTCTGCACCTAGTGACTCCACGCGTGAGGAAGAAATCAGCCGTCACCGACACAGAAGTCAGAAAGGTTTAAATCAAATCATCTTCCACAACAATGACATTAATTATGCTTTTAACACGTTTTACTGCTTTTTTTCTCACTTCACGCCACATCTGTGTGAACAATATCCACAAGATTTACGGTTTTCTTTCGTAATTACAGACATCCAGGCTGCACACTTATCAAAATACTTGCTGAGCAATCACGCTGTATCGCACGCTCTGCCAAGGATTTGTGTTGGCAGCAGTCATTCAAGACAAAAATGTTGAATCAGGACTTGTGTGGCTTTGGAGGTGGGGGGAGGATTCTGACAAATAATTTGCCTGTCAAGAAATGTAAAAACAGGAGAGTGCACCCTGGCAAATTTTCCAGGAGCGTTATTTTTATGGAGCGGGTGGGGGCCGTGTGTGTGGGGAAGACAGCGAGCTGGGGAGCTCTGAGCACCAAAAGCACATCTGACATTTGGTTCTTGTGTCTGAGGATAAAATTTAATGAGAACAAAAATATGTCTTCCTAATTCCCCCAAGAAATCATTAAAACATTTTGTTATTCTTAAATGTCTCAGAATGAATTAGAGCCCCTAAAGGGGCTGTTCGTGTGGTACGTCTCCATCAGTGAAGGCTCCTCGTTTTCTAACTCTGTGACAGCTGGGGACATACGTTTCCCCGGCCCCTCCATTTCCGGGGAGAGAGTTAGGAAATCAGATGCGTGGAGTCAGCACCAGGCTTGGAATGGCCCTTTGGGGAGAGGGCAGGAGGGCACGAGGACCTTCTTGAAAGTTCCTGCCTGTCTTGGGAGCTCTCAAGGCCCCTGGCTGGCACTGCAGTCCTGGCCCTGTGATTGTTAACAGCCTTATCTCCAGAAAAGTGAGGGTCCCCTAGTGAACCCCTGAAATGATGTCTCTTTTCCAAGGGGAGGTTGTAACCCCCTCCTCAGTGCCTAGAACCACTGGTGTTCCCTTAGGTTCATGACAACAGGTTGGTTAAGTGAGTGACAATCTGGTCACCTCTGTGGCCAGGATGCAAGCTCCCGGAGGGCCGGGCCCTTGTCTGCATCAGTGAGTTCATGTCATGTTCCAGTTCTAGGGAGAGCCGGGCACACAGCAGGCACTCAGTAGATGCTATCCGGGTCAATAAACACATGACAGGAAGAGGGCACTAGTTGAAAAAGTACCTTTTTGTTCAAATGGCCCTTCCTTCCCTTCCTGTAGCTGAGTTGTATTTCTAATTCATTCACTGAACAGTTATTAGGTGCCTACTGTGTACGGAGTTCTGGGTATACAAATTTAATAGGACTCAGTCCCAGGCTTGGCAAATCTTACTTCTCCTAGGGAAGCCAGGCACATATATGATCGTGACAGTAGTGACATGTAACCAAGTACCACCATGTGCCAGGCACACTGAAGCTTCCCCAAACCATATGAGGCAGGTCCTCACATTATTCCAAATTTATAGAAGAGGAGAGCAAAGCTCTGGGAGGTGATTTAATTCATCCGCAGTCACCCTGTGAGTAAGTGGTACAGGCAGGATTCCAACCAGGGCCTGGCCCTAAGCCTGGAAACACAAGCCTGTGTCAGTGCTGCCCCCTGGTGCTATGGGCCAGGCACTATGGCGCCCAGGGAAGGAGCCTGGCGTGAGGACTCCAAAGAGGCGAGTTTGGAGTCTGTAACTGAGTACTCTCCAATGCATTTTGTTGCTGAGACTGTGAGTCTTAAGAGACTGAAAAGAAGGGGAAATGAGAGAGTATATTTTTCCAAATAACTCTGGTGAGGGTGGACAGACTATAAATTAAAAGGCTGCAAGGAATAGGGCCTCTCAGATACGTGCGTGGTATGTTTCTCAGGGTAATAACTGGGCCACAGACACAAGGCCAGTTCAGCCTCATGCCACAGGGCACACCATCCGGGGCTGAGGGGACGCTCAGGGCCCTGAGGGCTGTGCTGTCCAGCTCCAGCCATTCTCACCACCAAAGAATTCTTGCTGAGAAAGCCCACATGGCTGTGCTGCCTTCTCGAAAGTACAGAATCAGGACAGAGCATGGGGCTGGGCAGGGGGCATCAAAGGATGCAGATGCCTCTGCAGTGGGCTGAACGGTGGCCCCCAAACATCCACCAAGTCCTAATCCCTGGCCCCTGTGACTGTGACCTTACTTGGAAAAAGGGTCTTTGCAGATGTAATGAAGTTAAAGATCTTGAGATGAGATCACCCTGGACTATTTGGTGGGCCCCAAACCCAGTGGCCCCAAATCCTTATTAGAGGAAGGAAGGGGAGGTTTGGGACACAGAGACGAGGGAGCAGAAGGCCAGGTGAAGACAGGCAGACACTGAAGTGGCCACAAACCAGCCCTGAATCCAGGATGACCTCATCTCAAGATCCTTCACTAATCACACCTGCAAAGACCCTGTTTCCAAATAAGGTGACATTCTGAGGTTCAGGGTGGACATGGATTTTGGGAGGACAATATTCAACCTTCTCAAGTTGCCCAAGACAGAAAAAACAAGCAACTTTCCCATCCTCAGTACAAAGATCCCACAAACAGCTTTTATTTCAAGTACATTGTCCTCTTCGTAAACCCTCAGCCCCAGTCAACCCCTGCAGCACCGACCCCTGCAGCTGCGAGGAATGACGTGAGAGAGGGTTAGGGTGCTGTCCTGGTGGAGGGGCCCCTCCCAGCTCCGCTCTTCTTAAGCAAACCCCTACACCGTTCTGGGCTCCTGTTTCTGAGTCAGTACGTGAGAAGGTGGCACAGGATGGGCCATTTTTAAAGAGGCAAACTTTTCATACAAGTATATCAAGAAACAGCACCTCCAGCCCCCAGAGGCCTCTCCCAGGAACTGCAACCACTCAGTGTCTAACAGCGCAGGTTAATGTTTTTTTAAATCGAGGTGAAATTCCTGTAACATAAAACCCACCATTTAAAAGTGTACAGTTCAGTGGCATTTAGTGCCTTCATGATGTCGTGCCGCCACCACCACCACCTCTGTCCAGTCCCAGAACATTTTATCCCCTCAAAAGGAAACCTTGTGCTCACTAAGCAAGCACTCACTCCCCATTCCCTGGGCTCCCCACCGCCCAGTCCCTGGCCACTGCCAATCTGATTACTGTCTCTGTAGATTTGCCTCTTTTGGACACTTGATGTAAATGGAATCCTACGCCATGTGGCCTTTTGTGTCTGGCTTCTTTCATTTGACACAATGTTTTTGAGGCTCATGTACATTGTAGCAGGTGTCAGCGCTTCATTCCTTTTTATGACTGAGTCATATTCCATTGAATGGATAGACTGCAGTTTGCTTATCCATTCATCCATTGATGGATATTTGGGTTGTTTCCCCTTTTTGGCCACTGTGACTAGTGCTGGCAGGTTAATTTTGCCTGTCTTCATGTCTTATGTAAAAAGATTCACACAGTATGTGTTCTTTTGGGTTCCACTTTCATTCTACATCAAATTTTTGATGTTGATGGCACCACATCAGAGGAAACTTTTGAGGTCTTTCCTGCAGCGCTCTTTGCTGGCAGAAAGCACTGGGCACCACTTGTCCTCTGGTGGGCCAGACAGACTTCTTGGTTCCCAAGAAAGTCAGATGGGAGACCTTGCCGGAAGTCCCGCTAAGTTCCCTGGGCTGACATTGGAAGGTGCAGGGGGAAGACGCAGGAGCTGTGTAGTAATGTCACATCAGACTGGGTAGAGAGGCCGTCACCTCCAATGCCCCCACCCATGGAGGGCCTGGCTATGCCCGAGAATCTAAGCCTCTCCCCAGATCCCACCATGAAGGCGCCCCTGTGTAATGGCCTAATGGCTGCTTCTTCTCATTATTTACTCAATTATGGAGCCCAAGCATTTCTTACCTGGTGCTTCAACTAATTGCTTGTAAACACTCAAGAAGGCAGCCTCAGCTTCCTGACTTCTTTTACTAAGGGCCACCACCTTTGGAAACAAAAAGAAAAAAGTCACATGTTACCATGATAGCTAAGTCTACAAGCAAATTTGATCATTTTATTCTTGGGCAAACATGGGATGGGGAGGGGAAATGAAGGTTAAAAGCAAGACATTAAAAAGTTCAGGTTCACATTCCAGCTCCTCTACTGCATTCTGGCTGTGTGACCTTGGGCAAGTCACTGTCCTTCTCTTATCCTCAGTTTCCTCATCTGTAAAATGGGAGTAAATAAAAGAACCTACTTTCTAGGCCTGTGTGAGGAATAAATGAAGATGCATGTAAGAGGTTAGCATGGGGCACACGGCCAGCTAGTAAGTTACTATTATTATTCTTGTTATTAAAGGGCCACACTGGGGGTTTAAACATGGTATATGTTTTGGAGAAAAAGGAGATACATCTGGGGAATATTTCTTGTCACTAAAAATTAAAGAGAAATCGTTAAATCTCTAGTAAGATATCAAACAGCTTCAACAAATGTCAAGGGTGAAAGAGATATATGAAATGGTTCCTGGTATACCAAAGGTGCTAATAAATGCTTCTTGCCTAGTGAATGCATGGGTCACTAAATAACTCAGAGATGAAGACCCTCATTCACGCACTCATTCTCTTGCTCACGGGCTCGTCTTGTTGTGCCAGTGAGACTCTGTACGGTGCATTTGGGTGAGACGCAGCTGGGGCTGGGCACCACATTGTGCCACTCAGGGCTCGGAATTCTGAATTCTGGCCTCAGGCCCTTTGGTTTAGTCCTCGGTCTTCCTGGCACATGAGCTCTTGGCACCCATGAGCCACCATCCCTACCCTCCTCGAGGACATTCTAGGATGGGTATCTCCCTTTGTACTGTAATGGCTTTATTCTAGGCACCAACAGACCTCTCCATCTGGTGCCACCTTCCTAAACGATGACTCTACTGGAGCATCTCCTTGTCAACCACCCTCTTTCAGAGTTGTACTTTTCTTATGAATCTCAATGATGCCAATGAAGAGGATGTTTATACTGAGTTCCTCCCCTGGAAGCAAGCTCCGGGAGCACAGTGTTGGGTGCACAGAAAGTGCTCAATGTAATTTGTTGGAAGAACAAACCCAGGTGGGTTGCACCAACTCCAGGTCCTGTCTGACAGCATCCTGGAGAAATGACAGAGGTCAATTCTGAGGGTCAGTTCACAGAGGTGGCCAACATGAGGCACAGGCCCTGGAGACAGGCCACCAAGTTCAAATCCCAGCCCCATCATTTACTATCTGTGTGTCCTTTGGCTGGTAGGTCTACTTAAATCTGTTGCCTATACTTCTTCAGCTATAAAATGGGGATAATATGACAACCTCTTTCAAAGGCTTGTGAGAAGATCAAATGATTTAACGCATGTAAAGCCCTGTGCAAAACTCCTGGCATGCATTAAGCCCCGTAGACATGTCACCTCTTGGGATGACCTACCCCTTATTATGGGGACAAGGCTCTGCCCAGAGCTGGGTGATCAATCTCAGCTGTGCCTATCTCTGGTCTCCTGCGGAGAGCACCCGCATGCACTCTGGGAAGAAAAACTTGAAAACTATAGTAGTTCCTCTTAAGGCTTCCAATATGGTAGCCATGAGCCTCACGTGGTTACTGAGCATCTGAAACATGATGAGTCCAAATGCAGATGTGGTACCAGTACAAAATACCATATTCTAAAGATAGTACGAAAAAACAGAATTTACAACAGCTCGTTGACATTTTTCATATTGAGTACATGTTAAAGTGATAACATTTTGGATATCATAGGTTCAATAAAATCTATTATTATTATTTTTGTGTCACCTGTTTACTTTTTTTAATGTAGGTACTATAGATTATGGAAATATGTTCATGGATCACAAGGCATTTCTATTGGCCACCACGGCTTGAAGGTCTTAGGAGTCTACACTGACCTCATTATTTGAGAGGGGTGGAGAGAAATGTATGGTGGATGTTGAGCAAGTGGTTTTGAAAAGGTCAGTTACAAAAGCTCCTTTAGTTTTTTGGCTATTCCGAGAACAGGCTCTGATCCTTTGCCTTCCAGAGTGAATGAGTCTCTCGTTCATTCAACAGACATTTATTTCCTCAGCACCTGCTATGTGCCAGGCACCCAGGCACCGAGGCCTGAGAGCTCAGCGAGGAAGGATGCCAGCGCACGCCGCCTCAGGCTCCACTTAGGGGACTCCCACTGCTGGGGGTGGGGGACCACTGACATCAAAGCAGATTCTCCAGATAATTCACTAATTACAAGAGCTAAATGCTTCAAAGGAGTGTGTCAGTCAGGGAGCCTAACCCAGTCTGGTGGGCAGCACATTAGGACCTGTCTCCCCAAGAAGGGGAAAATGGTGGCAGAGAGAAAGAATGTTCTAGGATCTAGGCAAAGGGAAAACCACCAAGTGTAGGCAGATTTTTATTCTTTCTGAGATGGGTGAGACACAGTTCCTGCTTTGGGGACTCACAGCTAAGTGTAAGACATGGCTATGCCCCAGAGGGACCACAACGTGGGATGAGGTGATGCAGACACCGGGCCCTCCAGAGTCACACAAAGAGAGGGCAGGTAATCCAGGCTGGGGGGGCACAACCCTGATGAGCTAATTCTAATAATGATAAATGTAATATTCAGAGTTTACCACGTGCCAGATGCTCTTACTGCACATGATCATCTCTCTCCGTAGACATACTGATCGCTGAAGGAAGCTGCGGTCATGATCCCCATTGTACAGATGAGAACACCAAGGTTCAAGGAGGCTAAGTGACTGGCCTGCTATTACTCAGTGATTGGGAGAGCCAGATTCACACCAGGTCTGGAGGTCCCAATTACTACTGGTCTGACTCCAGACACTGGCCCCTTTCTCCTGAGTAGAAAAGCTCTCCCAGGCAGCAAAGACAGTCATGCGGACCTGCTGCCCACCCAGAACCCAGGAAAAGCCATAAGAAATAAAAGCAATTCCTCTCCCGACCCCTGGATGGAGAACTATCGAAGATCGGTCGGCAGAAAGCCCGAATGCTTCGCCTTCCAGCCGTCCATGCTGAGCATGTGCGGTGGCTGGGCTTTGGGGAAAGGTGTCAGAGTGTTCCATGGACTTCTAAAAAGGGACTCTGGGCAGAAGCGGGGGCAGGCACCCAAAGATTCTGTTACTGTTTCCCTTCCCTGCCTGCAGTACCCTCTACTTTCCATTCACGGTGCCTGTCAGTTTGTAATGGTGTATTGTTGATGTGTGACTCCTTATAATTTGGTCTCCCCACTGGAGCTGTGCTGGTGAACACGGCAGCCACTAGCACGTGTGGCCACTGAGCACTTGAGATGTGACGATTTCAAATTCAGATGGGCTCTAAGTATAACGTGGGATTTCTAAGTCTTAGAATGTAAAATGGGTTGTAAAATAGCTCAATAAATTTTGCATCGATTTTATATTAAAAATGATAATATTTTGGACATATTGCATTAAATAAAATATAATATTAAAATTAAACTCACCTGTTTCACTATACTTTTTAAAATGTAGCTATTAGAAAATTCAAAATTACATGTGGCTTGCATTATATTTTAACTGGACGGTGCTTCTGTAGATCAAGAGTTGGCTGACTATGGTCCTTAGGCCAAACATGGCCCTTCCTGTGTGTGTATAAAGTTTTACTGGAACACAGTGGGGGATATTCTTTCATGTATTGTCTACAGCTGCTTTCATGCTACCATGGCTGAAACAATAGTTGTGACAGACAGCCAGGTTGCAAAGTCAAAAATATTTACTGCCTGGCCCTTTAGAGAAAATGTTTGCTGATCCCTTTTTTAGAGGTTATCTAAATGACTACACAATATTTCCTTCTCTTTTTTTATTTTTATTTTTTATTTTTTTAAAAGATTTTATTTATGTATTTTTAGAGGGGAAGGGAAGGAGAGAGGGAGAGAAATATCAATCTATGGTTGCCTCTTGTCTGTCCCCCGCTGGGAACTGGCCTGCAACCCAGGCATGTGCCCTGACTGGGAATCGAACCGTGATCATTTGGTTCGCAGGCCCGCGCTCAATCCACTAAGCTATGCCAGCCAGGGCTTTCCTTCTCTTTTTTTAAAAGAAGATTTTACTTATTATTTTTTTTTTAGAGAAAAGGGAAGGGAGGGAGAAAGAGAGGGAAAGAAACATCGATGTAAGAGAGAAACATTGATCGGCTGCCTCTTGCACACACCCTGACTGGGGACCAAACCCAGAACCCAGGCATGTTCCCTGACCAGAAATCGAACTGGGGACCTTTTCCTTTGTGGGACAATACCCAACCAACTGAGCCACAACTGTCAGGGCTGGACAATATTTTCGAAAGCAGAGATCAGAAAACATCCTGGACTGGTACGCAGTTTGAATTGGTTCAAGTTTAGGGCTTCCCATAACAAATGTGAGTCTGGAAGAGACAGCCATTTGGATGTTCTGCCCCATCCAGCCTTGTTTTAGAGTGATGACCCTGTCTGTGTCCAAAAGGCCAGTTCTGAAAGCTCAGGGCCCCACTGACTGCTGGGACTAAATATCATTTAGCATCTCCTTGCCTCAGTGTGTTCCTCCATCAGGTGGGAAGAAAAATTTCCATCTGCCTAGGAAGCTACTGGAGAGGAATGAGCTAACATGTGGCAAAGAATCCCATGGAAGACTGCACAAAGTTTTCTAGTACATCAGATAATTCTTCTTCCAACCATGTTGGAAGGATGTCTTTTCCACGGTCTGTAGCTCTCGCGCATTTCACTCATGTGCCCAGAACAGGTGAGCTCGGCATAAATAGAAGGCCATATATTTCTGTGCCAGGACTGGGTCCTACCATGCAGAAGGGTGGGAGAAAAGTGTTCAGAATGACAGATTTGGCTTGTGACAGGCAGATCTTTGAAGGCCATCTGGGGGAGGAGGAGGAAGGAGACGTGGAGGAGGAGGAGGTGGCGGCCAGCTACAGACACCAAGAAGGTCACCATCAGAAATAGCTTAGCGTCTGACGGAGCACGCAGCATTTCCACCACCTGCTGTGATAGAACGGGTGACAGTGTGTTTGGTCCCCCACTATGCAAACAACAGGTGCACAGCCGGTTAAGCCAGAAAAGAGGCAAAAGACAGTTCTAGCTGCCTAGCTTTCATCTATCAAGTGGTTGAAACTGGCAAATGTGGGGACCCCCCCACCCTACCCTCGAGACTGAGCTTCCACAACTGTCTGAGACAACAGTGAAACCTGCCGGCTATTGGGAAGAGCTCCAAGTCCAGATCTTTACAAGGACCGGTCAGAGCTTCCAGAACCCGAACCTGAATTGTACTCAGTGCTATATCTCTGGAATCCTCCCAGTGACTCAAAGACACAAGCACCGCTATTGTCTCTGTTCTACACAGGAGGACACTGAGGTTCAGGAAACCAAGCCCCTCTGCCAAGATGAGGGAACCAGTTAGGGGTGGAGGTGGTATCTGAGCCCAGAATCCTGTCATTCCAGGGCCCAGACTTGCTCCTAGAAAATCTGTGCTTCTCAAAGTGTGCTGCAGAGCCTCGCAGGTGTGAAAAGTGGGATATGTGACCAAGTGTGCAATGCTTTCTGAGTGGACATGTATAAAATATGTCAACATGTCGGACACTTAGATAAGAGCTGCAGGAAAAAAATCCCCTTCACCGTGGCTCAGCCCCGTGTTTCCCAAATGCATTTGGCCACTGAACTTTTTCCTTCAGAAAAGAAACCTGGACACTTGGGTTCCACGACACTTGGGACATTTTGAGAACAACTTCCCTTTACCACGGGGTCCTAGGCTCTGGAGAGGGTGGAGATGGGGTGGGGGGATCTGATGCAGCAGAATTCTGAAAGAAACTAAAGACCAATGGGCAGTTGAGAGGAGGTCGGTGCTCAGAGGTCCCAGAATCAGCACCTCTGAGGAGGAGCCCAGAGGACTGAGGTCTGGAGAAAAGGGATCAGTCCAGGAGAGCAGGGGGCACCTTAACACCCTCTGAAGCCTGCTTCCCCTACTGGAGTGTGCAGGCCTGGGGGTGCACCTGGGGAACAAAGAGGGGCAAGAAGAATGAGGGGAGACATGGAGAGAAGAGGGCATGGAGAGTGAGCATTACAGGCAGGGGGCACAGAAAGCAGGGGATGCAGAGAACTTGGGGGTACCCAGACACTGGGGGGAGCACAGAGAAGAAGGGAGCCATGGAGAGTAAAAGAGGGGCTGACATGGAGAGGGGCAGACATGGAGGGCGGCAGACATGGGGGGACATGCCACAAGAGCAATCTACAGTTACCGGAAGACCTTTCAGGCTATTCTGTTGAGAGGAACGGGTATGTTTTGGGCTGTGAATATTCCAGAGGTGGCGGGGGTAGGGTGGGGGTGGTGGCAGGGGTGAAGAGAGAGAGTGGACATTTCAATGAGACTCAGCCTTAGAAAGTTCTAAATTCTCAAAACAGACTACCTTATGAGGTACTGAGCTTCCCATCAGAAGAGGCATCCAAGTACCTAACCATCATTTGTGAGGCTGTGAAGGCATGCAGGGAGACCTGAACATGGGGAGGTTTGGCTAGATTCTCCAGAAGGCTCAACGCTTACTTTAAGAGTCTAGGTGACAGATTACTTTTCCTTATAGTAACATTCCAATATTACTATGTAGTGATATTTTGATTTAACCTGATTTCATTCCAGGTAATATGGGATAACATTTGCCTAGTTTGGCTAGTATAAGAATTGTTATTAATAATAATAGTGACTACTAAGCACTGACTGTGTCAGGCACAGTACTAAGTGTTGGACACACAACAATTCATTTAATTCTCACAAAACTTTCAGGGGGGCGTTGTTACTACCAACTTAAGAGATGAAGATATGGGGCACAGAGGGTGAGGGTCACAGCGTGCTGAAGGTGGGACTCAGACCCGGCTCAGCAGAACCCCAAGGGCCACGCTTCTTGCCCCCGCTTGGGACTGGGAGGTTCATGGAAGGGGATGGAATATATGAAACAGCTGGAGAGGCCGGGCTGGCAGGGGACCTGGGCTGAGCTCTGTCTCACAGTGAGTCCATGTTCCATCCACGTGTGGAGCACCCCAACCTCCTCTGCAGACTGGCGCTCACCCCTCAGTCAGCCCCTGAAGAGCACAGGCCTGTGCTGATGCCAACTTTTTACCTGGAGGTAGTTCCAGTTCCCCAGCCAGACTGGGAGCACTAGAGGGAGGGACTGGTATTTTAAAAAATGAAATAAAATAATGCATGTGCAGTGTTAACACAGTGACTACCACATCACATGTCCAATAAATTAATTTTCTCAGTGAATATTTATTGAGCATCTCCTAAAGATGAGGCTCTTCTAGGCCCTAGGCCTTCAGTGTTTCTAGAAGACTGGCCCAACGCAGCCCTTGTGGAGCTGACATTCTAAAGGTATAGGCAGGCAATGAAGTCAATCATGGTAGAGGATGTGAGAAAGTGAGCAAATGCGAGAGGAAAATAAAGCAGGGAGGAGGACAGGCATCTGGGGCAGGGCGCCCGGTGGGGCCAGAGAAGGTGGGTGGGGAGAGTTGTGCGCAGATCTGGGGAAGAGTATTGCAGGCAGAGAGAACAGCACATGCAAAGGCCCTGGGGCAAAAGTGCGTTTGGCTGGTTTGAGTGACAGCAAAGAGCCCACGAGTAGGAGAAGGTGAGTGAAGGGGAAGAAGAAGAGAGGGGTTCAGGGAGGCAAAGGGCAGGGGTGGGACCTTGTAGGCTGCTATAAAGATTTGGAGGGCTTTTTTTTTTGAGGGGGATGAGGAGCCATGGGAGGGTTTTGATCAGACGAGAGACATGACCAACATCTGTTTTAACAGGCTGCCTCCAACTGCTGTGTGGAGAATGGGCTGGGGCTGGGGTGGAAGCAGGGAGACGGGGGAGGCAGCCCCTGCAACAGCCCCAGCAAGCAAAGATGGCAGCTCAGGGCAGGGTGGCGGCAGTGCAGTTGGGAGAGGCGCTCAGGCTTCAGCTAGATTCTGCATCGGAGCGCCTGATTTGCTCCTGGGGAACGCAGAGTGGATGTGGGGAAGGGTGAGAGGAAGACAGGGGTCAAGGAGACATTGCAGTCTGGGGTACAAACAACTGGATATTCTCAAGCTGCCACTGCTATGATTTTCCCCCCGTCAGAGTCCAGGATGGGACAGGTCAGCAGTGGACATTAATTACATCCACACTGATCGAGTAAACGAATGAATGGACACACTAAGGAAGGAAGAGAAGAGGCTATATGAGCTAATTCTTCCGAACTACAAACTTAAATAAAACCCCTCATGTAGAAGACGACAGAATGACAGCCTCCAAGTGGCCCAAACCAAGCTGCACCCAGGCAGGCTCTGCGGAGACCTCTCACAAGCACTCTGACGGGGCACTCAGCGGGGCGGGGGGCAAAGCCCCAGGATCTGCCCCAGAGGGCCTGGGCACGTGTCTCTGGGAAGCCGACAGCAGGGTAGGAAATGGGAAAACTGGACCTGGGAGTGAGCAGACCTGGGTTCTGGTTTCAGCTGGGACCTTGCATCCCTGTTCACTTTCGGGCAAGTCATACTCCCTTTCTGAGCCTTAGTTTTCCCATCTGTAAAGTGAAGGTGCTGGGCTTGAACCCCTTCCAATTCAGTTGTGCAATGACTAATCTCCCCAAGCAGACAGACAGACACTTGCCTTCCCACACATCAATCGGCAGCCCACTGAGGTTTTGATCAAAGACAGTGCAGCGCCTTTCTCTCCCGTGCCTCCCGCTCCCCCAGCAGACCCACCCAGGCTGGGCCCGCCGGGGGTCTGCCGGGAGACCGGGAGCCAGGGGAGAAACACACCATGCAACTGTATTCTAATATTTGTAATTATTCCCAGGCTAAAAACGGGGCACAGAGCAAAGTGTTTTCAAATGTCGGCATTAATGAACACATTTATCCAACATAATACAGGCATTTCTGTCAGGCTCCCTGAGATCTGGTGAGCGACACCCCACACTGGGCTGGCTTTCACGGCTTGGAAGCAGTGCAAAAATGAAATGTCCCACGAGTGCAAGCTGGCAGGCCTGCTATTAGCAACAGTATAATCATCAATTACGTCCAATCACAAACTACTGATTTTATAATTATCAAACGAAGTTCTAACTTCTCACCTCCGCTCAGTGGCAACTAATATAATCTCTCAGTTCAAAAAGGAGGGCCCCTCCCTTTTTTTCTTTCTTTTCCTTTTCCTCTTGTTTGCTCTCTCTCACTCTCTTCTGGGAAAAAGAATTTCCAGGCCTCCATGTAAGACTGCATTTAAATTGCTTGTCACTCAAAACAAAGGCGAACCACTCATTTGTAATTCACCAGCCACCTGAACAGACTGCCTGTTTTCCTTTAAGCATCCATGCACTGAAGCACAAAGATCATTTTTCTATTGTTAAAATTGTATAAGCCAGGGCTTTTTTTAGCAGCGAACACACAATTTCCCTTCTCTTCCAAGGGCTCCCAGCATAAAAGGGACAGGAGGCTTTTTAAAATGTCTCACAAATAAATTTTGCTTTGGGGTATTTAAAAAAATCAGCTACCCGCTCACACAACGAGCCAAAAAGCCATTAAGGCATATATATAGCCACATGAGGGCAGGATGGAAGTTATGTTTCCTGGCCTGCCCAGGGTGTGGCCAGTGTATGAAACAGGAACACTCGTTCTCATGGGTGCTGGAGGCATCTGTGTCCATTTTTCCCTTTTGGGGAGCTGCTGACACCACGGCCATGGCTCTGTGCTGATTGGCATTTGGCCGACAGGCTACGAGAGCAGACACAATCCAGGAATGGGTGCCCCGGCATGGAACTTGCTGCTCCAGCCAAGGCGGGCTCCTGCTGTGTGTCTGACTTCCTGCTTGCGTCCCTACAGAGGGACAAGCCACAGAGGCGGCCCCGGAGCCCCTGCATGCAGCCGACTTCCCATGGCTCAGCCACTGAAGGCCAGGCCCCCTTTGACAACAGCTCAGTTTTTCTGCCAAACTGATTATGATCTTTACAGCTTCCAGTTTTAGTCTAGAGTTTTTTATAATTTACAAAGACCTTTCACAGGAGTTAGTGCCTCTGAGCCTCCACACGCTCTGAGGGCTGGCCCTGGGAGGGAGGGTCCTGCTGAGAGGCCCCCACCCACCCAGAGGCTGACACAGCAGCTCAGCGTCACACAGCAGGGGCCGAAGCAGGTTGTGAATGGGGCCTTTGGTCTAGGAGCCAGCTCTGTGGCAGGGAATTTGGGGCTGGGATTTGTGTGACTTTCCCCCTGAAGTGGAAGAGCAGCTTCCATTCTGGGTACATTAGAACAGACTCAGGTTCACCCCTGAAATGTCCCTTTCTTGTGTCTGAATATGCTGTGCTTTCCTGAGTGGGAGAGGAAGGAACAGGGCTCCTGCTAGCCCATGGGAGTTATTTCTAAGCCACAGCTGGTCTTTTCTCTGCAGTAGGACTCACAAGGATTCCTGATTTCAAACAACAGTGAAACCATCATGAACGATACTGTGATGGCAGACACATATCACACATTTGTCAGAACCCACAGAATGTACAGTACAAAGAATGACCCCTCATGTAAATGATAGGCTTTAGTTAATAATCATGTATCAATATTGGTTCAGCAATTGTAACAAATGTACCAAAATGAGGGACCTCAATAACAGGGTGCTGGGGGGAAGGAAGAGGGAATACGTGGGGACTCTGTATTTTCTGCTCAAATTCTCTTTAAAACTAAAACTGCTCTAAAAAAATAGCCCAGTAATTAAAAATAATTAAAGACAGTAGTGAGCAGGTATAAAGCAGTTACTACATTTCAGGTACTGCTCTACGCATTTGTCACATGAACTCATTTAATCTATACAATAGCCCTGTGAGGACAGTATCATTACCTTCCTGATTTTACTAGTTGGGAAAAAAAAAGACACCAGAGAGGTTAGGTAATATGCCCAAAGTCACACAGCAAGTGACAGAGTTAGGATTCACACCCAGGGCTCCAGAACCTGTGCCCTTAGCAGTGACAGTGGCAGTATCCCTGGGTTGTCACCCGAAGTCTGCCCCCTTCCCTATGGGAAACTGTCCTGTGTGGGTGTCCCATCTTGCCCATGGGTGTCACACAGTGCATCAGTCTAGGGGTTGTGAACGATGAACCCAGGGCCAGACGCACCCCATGAACATATTTTCTTGGATCCTCCAGTGTTTTAAAAATATTTGAGCCATCAAAATTCATCAAGTTACATGCTTAAGATTTGCGCATTTTGCCGTATGTAAATTTGTACCTCCATAAAGCACTGTGCGCATGAAAATATGTGCATATATATTGAGCCAACATTTAAAAACCAGAAGAGATCCAAATTGCTGGCTCCCTTAGAAAATCAGAGGATCTGGCCACACTGAGCCCACATTCCACCGACATCCGCCTGGAGCCCAAGTGCAGCCTCCTGCTGGGAGAGGCCGGGGGGTTCGAGGTGCACCCCAGGCCACCCAGGCCACCCAGGCCACCCAGGCCCCTGCAGCACAGGTGTGTGTCCATCCAGGGCCCAAAATAAGCCTTAGTGTTTCTCTCTGGTCCACACCAACACCCTTTTCCCAGCGCTTTGTGGTCCCCCTGCTCTGCTCCAGTTCTATCAGCCCCCTGCACCTACCTACCTACCTTCCCTCCTTCCTTCCTTCCTTCCTTCCTTCCTTCCTTCCTTCCTTCCTTCCTTCCTGCCTTCCTGCCTTCCTGCCTTCCTGCCTTCCTGCCTTCCTTCCTTCCATGAGTGATTTCACAGGCTGGGTGAAAACCAGGAGTGATGACAAGGTGACCTGGACTGGTCTTACTTCTTGCTCCAGGTAGCCCCATGTGGCTGGCAAACTGCCTTTCTGAACTGCCACACACACAGAACGTGAGGCCCTGCAGACTCAGGTTCGTCTGGGCTTGGAAGGATGGGACATTAGAGCATCTGGGTGATTTCGTGCCTCCCTGGGTGATGAGAAACTTATAGGCAAGGCTGAGAAAGGCCCAGCAGGGGCTGGCACTCTGTGTGTTCTGGTTCTGATGGGACTGGTAGAGCAAGGAAGGTGGGTCCCAGAGGAAAGGGGTGAGTGGGTGAGGGCGAGGGGAGACCGCAGGAACACACGCAGCTGGGGGTTCAAGGAAGGGCTAGAAAGCACCTGGGCTTCAGAGTCAGGCTGGTGTGACTGAGGTCTGGAACCTGCAGCCCTGGCTGTGTGACTTTGGGCAAGGCGCCGAGCCTGCAGAGCCTCAGCTTTCTTGGCTGGAAAACGGGTTCAGTGACGTGAAGAGCTGCTTAAGAGAATCAGATCAGGGAGGTGAGGCAGCTGGCCCAGTGTCTGAGTGGCCCGCACTTGATGGATGTGCATGGGATGAGTGAATGAGCATCCTTCCTTGACCTTCCCATGCCCCCGTTTCTCCAGCTTGGGTGTCAGACACCAACGGTTTAAAGATATGCTTTGTTTACCATTAAATATAAGGTGAGGTGGGCAAGCCATAAAAGGTTCTTGGGATTTCTGGGCAAAGGGTTCCCTGGCTGCTAGATGCCAGTGTAACCCAACGAGGATGAGACAGGTGGGAGCCCCTGGACTATGAGGGCTGGAGTCAAATTGCTGGAGTGTGGATGGAGTGCGGGCAGGAAGTCAGTGATACCGCGTCATCCCCTCCTGCCCCGGCAACCAGCACCCTCTGAATCACAGGGCTGTCTGCGGTCTGTGGCCAGGCCCAAATGACACCTGCTGCTCCTGGAGCCAGCTCAGTGACCCTGACCTGACCTCTGAGCTCTTGCTGTCCCATGCCCTGTCAACCACGTGCTCTGGTGTCCTTGACCCTGGAAGGAGGGCTGCACGGGTCCCAGGTTGCTGCAGTATCCCTTCTTGAGGCATCCCCTAAGTTCTCCAAAATGCCAGCCCAGAAGCGTGGAGTTAAAAGAGCAAGTGTGTCCTTTATGGAGAGGCGGCCACCCAAATGTCGTGCAAGCACCGCCCTGCCCAGGCTATTAAATATAGCAGCGGTCTTTCTGGAGGTCTCTGTGGAGTATGGCTCGAGACAGCCCCATGAGAGCCACAGCCAGATACTGGGGGCACCGCTCTACTGCTATCTTCCAAGCCCGTGGTTCTGGCTGTGGTTCTGGGCTATGGGCTCAGCGTCGTGGGCTGAGCTGCAGGGTCCAGGGACCCGGGTTCCATTTTCAGTTCCCCTACTTCACTGCGGCCTTAGGCAGCCACTGGCCTTATCTGAACATTATGATAAAGGTGAAAATTAAAATGGTAACAGTGAAAAGTGATATGCATAAAAACTGCTTAGCACACAGCCTGGCAAACAGACAACACTTAACAGGTGTTGATTTTTACTATTACTAATTATTATCATCTTCAATGTGCAAAGCACTACCCTGAGATGAATAAAATATGGCCCCAGCCCATAAGTTTTAGAAGAAGAAAGAGACCAAGAAAAAGGGCAGAAGGCAAGCAGTATTTGAAGAGGGAGAGTAAAAGAGGGAGTGGTTTATCCTGTAGGGCACAGGCTAGAGGAGGGCTTCAAGGAGGAGGTGACCCTGGCTTGCAAAGGATGAGAAGAGGGTTGACTGGCAGAGGAGGGGGAGAAGGCGGCATGTGCCAAGGTGGGAGGTGAGAAAAGGCCTGGTGTAAACAGACAACACTCACTGTCCCTCCAAGTCCAAGGAGGCAAACGTTGGGCCCATGGTCCAAGTCCTCACATGCACTTGTTTTTTTTTTTCAGGTTAAAAAAATGTTCATTTTGAGCCAACATTTAAAAATCAGATTTTACATAAAAATTGAGATTTCCAGCCTGTCCAAAAAAACCTGGAAAATGTGGCCACAGTGGGCTCACATTCCTGCATAACAACAACATCAACAAAAACAGCAACAACAAAAAACACCGAGTCAGTCAGAGTATACCGGGCGCTGTTCCAAGTGCTTCACACACAGAGTCTAAAACAGTCCTCATGAAAGCCCTATGATGTGGGTGCAGTGATGTGCTGGTAAAGGTTTAACAACTGGTTATCTGTCGAAAAAGAAAAGGCCCCTATTTATCGTGTTTGCCAATTTCCGTGGTGCAAGTACTCCCACCGTGGCGATTTTAAGCTACCAACTGTCACTGACCAAGGAGTTCACTGTATGAGCCTCTTCCGCACGTGAGCGGTAGGTGCAGTTATCATCTCTACTTCTCCGATGAGGAAACAGAGGCACAGAGAGGTCAAGAGACTTGCCCAAGGTCACAGAGCTAGGAGAGTGGGTGGAGCAGGTTTTTGGAGAAGGGCAGCCTGACTTTGGAGTTTGCACTCTCAGCCCCCACAATATGCTGCAAGATCAGATTGCCATCCCCTGCCTGGCTGTGTGGAGGCCACTCCTCAGGAGGCACAGAGTCCCAGTTTGTCTCAGCCTCCACTGTTCCCTGTTGCCTCACCTGTGTCTGTGCTGCTCCTTCAGCTAACCTGCAGGGCCCTTGTAGGCAGCTAAGCTTGCACCCCTGCTTTGGGGTATGAAATGGCGCCCTAGCCCCAACTTTTCCCCCAACTTCTGGGAACCCCACCAGGTACCTGGACATTAACAGAAGGCATCGCGGATGGTGGAGAGCCAGCTGCTTTCCCTCTGTCCTGACCCCACCTCTTAGTATGTGACACAAAATGTCAGCAAACCTTTTAGTTCAAGTGTTCTCTTCTTTTTTCTTATTTTCTCTTTGCCAGGAGTACTAACAGCAACAATTTAATGAAAGCAATTTTGTTTGTTCCCCTCATTCTCTCCTGCCACTCCATCTAACAAAACTTGAAAATATGATTTATAGGGGAAAAAAGATCAAAACCAGCTCACCTTAGGCTGGAGATGGAAATGCCGCCGCATCCTGTATCCTCTGCTGGGAGAAGGCACTTCCATTTGTCAGGGGAGGGGCCTTGGGAGGGGACCCCCATTTTCTTTGCTTTTTCTCAGAGACAGGCAGCCCTTGCGAAGCCCCCACAACCCCCGTTCTCCCAGAGGAGAGCCCAGGATGGCAGCACATGAGGGAAAGGCATATGTTTGGTAAGAAATGTGGGAATCATCAAGCGTGAGTAGATTCATGTAAGTAATTTAATTACCTCGCACAGCTATGAAATCTCTTGGTTTCTGCTTCCGTTATTAATGATGAATGTTAACTATCAGAGGACGCTGGCGGAGGCTTCCTGACGTGCTGGGTGAGGGGGCTTAGGTGTTCCCCAGCTGCCATACCTGGCTTCTCACTAATCAGGCTGGTCCCTGCTTCCAGCTGATCCCACCCCATCCTGGAATTAACTGGGAGGTACATTATGCAGAAGTGCCTGACACCACCTAGTAATAGGCCTATCAGAAACAGGGAGCCTGAATGTGGTCAAGCCTCTGGGTCCAACTGCCAGTGCATAGCAAATACAAGGGACAGAGGAACGAGTAAACCAAGCCACAGGGATACAATCAGCAAAATCTCAGCTAGAGGTGAGGCTACTTGCCCAAGGTTCAAAGCTAGTGGTGGAAGGGGGTTTGAACCCAAGCTCATGAGCACAGCACACTCCCAAGACTGCATGAGACGCCAAAAAAAGTGCAGCTGGTCTTTCTGGAGGGTGGACAAGGAACCAGAACAGCTCAGATGCAAGGAGGCTGCTCCCGCCAGGAGGGCAGAGGTCCTTGTTCTGCCCTCTTTCTAGGCAGGTTTCCTCAGCGCTTCCGCAACCAGTCCCTAAGTTCAAATTCCTGGGCTAACGCAGAGCATCACTGGCTTATCTTGAGGCCAGTGTCGACCCCTGCTATAGTCATTATCCCAGGAGTCTGCATTTGAGATTGGCTGACTTTGATCTGGCAGAGTTGTTAGCTTCAATGCCTGTGGGGTAAACCTGGGGGCTAATATTATAATACATTCTTGTGTAGGCTAACTTGGGTGGATTTTTGTTTCTTGCACCTAAGAATTTTTATTAAGATGAACCTCCAGCTGCCCTTGGCACCGACCCCTTCCAGTTGGAGGTAATAGTGGGGTTGGGGTCTCCTTTCTTCCCCTACCAAGGCTGAAGACAGAGCCCAGCTGGAGAGAGAACACAGGTGGGGGTGCTGTATTGCTCCCGACAGCCCAGGCAGCCGGGCAGTTGCCGTTCCCCTACCCACTCTTTGCAAAAAGCAACAGGCAAGGCAAACAGATGGCAGAGAGATGGTTTTTTCCTCCCCCTAAATAACAAGATGCAGGGTGGGGGGAGGAAAGAAGATGAACAGACTTCCACTGGCTAGGAGAACAGAGAAATGTCCATTTTTGCTGATAAACTTGGCTTCAACGCTGTCCCTGTGCCAGGCACGGGATCGTTCCACGGTGCGCCGGGGAAGGGTCCTCCCTGCTATTGCCTATCAATGTATCATTAATTTCTTTTTGTTTCCCACTACGGCGTATACCCGACTCAAGGTGAGAGAACACAACAGGCCTGCGACTTCTCAGATTGATAGATTGCGTTTCTGCGCACAGTCCGTTTCATGCTTGGTGACTTTGCAGCAAAGCAATTATCACTGTGGAATGCATAATGGCCTAATTAATAACTAATGTCAGGTTGGCCTCTGAGCCATGATTATACCTTAGCAAGCCAACTTTTTTCTTTTAAATATTCCACGAGAAAAGTATTATTATTATAATAGACTGGTTATATCGTCAAAGTGTCCCTACCCCGTGGACGCAGGGTATAGCAGTAAGCACGAAAGCCTGGAGCGCAGAGAGGTGACTCACCACCAACTGGCTGGACCTTGTTCGGTGTTTAAGCAACACTGCACCTGAGCATCTGCACCTATAAACAGAGCTACCTCTCTGGAAGGGAGTGGGATTCCTGTCATATTTCTATGAAATCTAGGGTACTAAATAAATAATGATTAAGGGCAAGGACTCTGGAGCCAGGCTGACTAGGTTTAAATCTTGTCTCTGCAACTTACTAGCTGTGTGACCTTGGGCAAGTTACTTAAACTCTCTGTGCCTCATTCCTCTCATCTGTAATGCTGATAGTGACAACGTTTACCTTACAGGCTGGTCACGGGGATTAATGAGCTGGTGTCTGTAGAGTATTTAGAATGCTGCCTGGAACACAGCAAGAGCCATAGCAATGTTTGCCAAGATCACCATGTCAACATCCAGTTAATAAATATTTATTCAGCACCTATTGCGTGTCAGGCACCGCGAGCACCCTGGGAACACAATGGCCTGAAAAGTCTCCCTCTCTTTGCCACTCCTCAGGCCAGAGCATCCTTACTGCTGCGTTCCTCAAGCACTCCAAATCCTGGCTCCCGAGTCATCCCCCTCCCAACCCCCCCACAGCTCCAGAGGGGTCTTTCTAGAACAGGCTTCTGGTCATGCTGTGCTCATGAATAAAAAGACTTGTGGCACCTCCTCTGTCTATGAGACAAATCTCAGACTTACCTTGGTATTCAGGGACCCTCTGTCCTGCCCAAATGTGTTTCCCAGCCTTGTCCTCTCCCCAACACCCACATATCACAGCTCCAGGTAGAGTCATTGACATAGTCACAAAACCACCCATGAAAGACAGTCTTCATTCAAGTTTTCTATGTGCTGTGCTTTGGGCCAAGCACTCCACACACAACTATCTCATTTTATCCTCATGGAAACCCTGTACCATTTTACTGATAAGGAAACAGGCTCAGAAAGGGGGAAGTGACTTGCCCAAGATCACTGGGCTATTGATCAATCTGGAGCACGAATCTAGGTCTGCCTGACACCCGAGCCTGTGCTCTTACCACCATGTATCACTCTCTGTGCTCCTTTGTGCTCAAGGCTTCCTCACCTGAGCTGGGGCTTTACCTCCACCAGAAAGTCTTCTCTGATTTTCTTGCCTCTTTCTTAGTGGACGGTGAGTATGTGGGCTTCCAATGGGTGGCTTGGCCTCTTTGTCAGACAGAGCTAATTTCTTCTCTTAGATAGTCCAGCAAAGAGCAGGGCACATAGTAGGAGCTTTATAAAACCTGCCAAATCGTTAAAATCCTTCCTTGCTCTGGCTCTGCTGCCCCCTGGACTTGGCAGGCCCCTTGAACTCCATCTCCTGGTCACCTGTCCAACATGTGCCAACCCTATTGGGTCAAGGGTCTGTGTTCCAGTGCCGTCCCCAGTAGCTAATGAGGTGGGTGCTTCACCCATCGGGGAATCTGCAGTGCAGCAGGCATGTTCTGGGCTCACACAGCCCCTTCTTGGGCACACAAGATTAGGCTATGTTCCCAGCCTCCCTCGAAATTGGACACAGCCTCATAATTGAGTTCTGGCCAAGGGAATGTGGGCAGAAATGATATGGCCAATCTCCAGGTCTGGCCTTTATGAACCTCCCATGAGATCCACAATTTTTTCCTCTTTCCTCACATACTGACTAAATGAAGGGGACTCTGGGACAGACTAAAGAACAAAGGCCAAAGGTGGAAGAAGCCTGGATCCCTGCGTGACTGTGTGAAGTGCAGTCCCCCTCCCCTTATCAACCAGCACAGACTGTGATGAGTGAGAAGTAAGCCCCAGCTGTGTTTGGTGGTGCTGCTGCAGGAACAAGCCGCTGGGACCACTGTACGCACATGCAGGCTGGAATCCTAGCTCTTCTGCTTCTTAGCTGTGTGATCTTGACGTCTCACCCTCTCTGAGTCTTGGTTTCCTCCTCACCTGAACATGGCTCAGGATACAGAAACCCACACCTGTCCCCTAGTACCATGGCCTGCTTCAGGGCAGGGTCTCAGGGCAGGGCCTCTGCTTAGCTCTGGGACATAGGACCTGGCTGATTTTAATCTTTATTTGTCCCCATGAATATCTACTTTTATGTATTTTAATTAAATGTTATATTGTGTTTGTGCTGGGAATTTTATGACAGAGCTGGAGTTCATGAATCCCAGGGAGGAAATAAGTAAGAGACCTTTGTCGGTGGCCATGTGGGCTCCAGGGCCAGGAAGCAGCGGGGCGGAGGGGGTTTCTGAGGTGGTCTTTGAGGGTGGGGAGGCAATGACATGACAGGGTGGGCCTGGCGCAAGGCGATTTTGTGTTGGCAGCTGGGCCTGGGGGGCTAGAGGCTGGCAGGAGTGAGGATCTGGGGATTCCAGCCACCTCACCTTGGTTTTCAGCACTTGCAATGCCCACCTTCCCTCCTGCGTCAGGGCATTTGCATGCAATCCCCTGGCAAGCAATTCTGCCCTTCCTGTGGCTAGAAGGTTCCTACTCTTGCTTCGGTTCACAGGCCACTTCCTCCTGGAAGCCCTCCCTGACATCCCACGATGCTCTCCTAGTCCCATGGGGCTCCCCATCACAGCCCCTGCTGTAGATAGTAATCACATATTTACTTGTTCGCATGTCTGTATGACATCTGTCTTCCTTCAGAAGGTCAGCTCTGAGGGAAGGTCAACCCAGGGAGGGAATGGAAGATTCCCAGGGAGGGAATCTTCGTCTTGTTTGCTCCTGTGCCTAGAACAGTGTCTGGCACACAGAAGGTGCTCTGTAAATATTCACTGGTAAATGAATGACTGTGTCTATTTAGTCTGCCCCATTCTCTATATACCCAAAAGCAGGAGTTACCAAACTTTTCCTGTAAAAGGCCAGATAATAAATATTTTTGGCTTCTCAGGTCATACAGGTTCTGTTGCAACTTCTTAACTTTGCTGTTGTGGTGGGAAAGCAGCCACAGGCAACACATAAGTGAACGGGCATGGCTGCGTTCCAATAAAACTTTACTTTGGCCCGAGGGCCATAGTTTGCTGATTCCTGTCCTAAAACCTGCCATTTGTATCTCTGTTCTTATGGCTTAGAATTATTTCCAGTGGTATGCTGGGGCCGGGTCTGCAGCAGCTTGCAAAAGCTGATTGTTAAGATTTTCAGGAATTTTGCAAGCTGGTTGTTAAATGTAGTCATTATTAAAAATTACCTCCTATAAACTGTAATTATGATAAATAAATTATATTAAAAATAATGGTTCTACAACATGGATAAGCCTTGAGGACGTTATGCTGAGTGAAATTAGCCCATCACAAAAACACAACTGTGGTACGGTTCCACTTCTGTGAAGGACTCAGAGGAGGCAAAAGCAGAGACAGGAAGCAGAGCAGTGGCTGCGGGGGTGGGGGTTTGCGTTAGATGGGTGCAGTTTCAGTCTGGTAAGACGAGAACAGCTCTGGAGATGGGCGAGGGTGTTACTGCGCAACAAGGTGAATGGACCTAACGCTGCAAACTGTGCACTTAACAATCACTGAGATGGTAAACTTCATGTTATGTGCATTTTTCCACAAAAAAATTTTGGGGAAAAAAGGGAAATAGTACTCATCACTTCCTAATTATCTGATTATACTTTATTCTTCTTTTTGCTTTGAGGATATGTACATCTATCGTCTGTCCGTATGGTGGAAATGCTACAGATGCTACTACTGCACATTTCTTCTCGACTCCATGCGGGCCGCTTGAAATTGCCATGGTGGGAGCATTTACACCATGCCAATCGGCAGATGCTGCAAATCAGCACCCCCTCCCCCCAGCCAGTGGCTTAGCATTTACCGGCACCACTCACTGATGCCAGGTGTCTGTCTCCCCCCCATCAGATGATGAGCTTCCAGGGCAGAGGGGCTTACCCATTAGAACACAGGTGGCAAACACAAGGCCCGTGGGCTGAACCTTGTTTTATCCAGCCCAGCACCCTGTTTCTACTTGGCAGCAGCGCTGAGCTCTCGCTTAACTGTTAAGTAGTTACATTTATACAGTCCTAAAATTAAATCTAGCCCTTTGAAGGCAACTGAGAGGCTGATGTGGCCCCTGGTGAAAATGAGTTTGACACCCCTGCATTAGAAAAACCAGCAGAAGCTTTTAAAATCCTGATGCCCAAGCCTCATACCAGACTAAGAATGTCAGACACTCTGGGGTGGGACTAGGTCTCAGTATTTTTTTGAAGCTCTCAGGAGATTCCACTGGGCATCCAGGGTTGAAAGCCAGCGAGCTTGTCTAAGGTAGAGCATCTCAAACCATAATGTGCACACAAATCACCCAGTCGCTGGGGGATCTTGTCAAACTGGGGGATCTTGTCAAACTGCAGATTCTGATTCAGGAGACCTGGGGGGCAAGAAGGCATTTCTACTCAACTGTGATGTAGATGCTGCTGGCCCATGGACCACACTTTGGAACTCACCTTTGGGTTCCACTTTAGTTTGCAAATTCTTTTCACCTGGGTGATCATGTGGACTCCCCACTCCCATGTCCCTGGGATAAACAAGGTGGGCATTACAAGAACCCATTTTACAGACTAGGAGACTGAGGCTGGAGGTGAAGTGACTTGCCTAGGTCACTAGGGAGTGTAGTAGGGCTTGGACCTAGCTTTCCGAGACTCCAAATCCTGCTCTTTTGCCTTTACCAGCTGCCTGATCTGAGTCTAGAGATTACATGAACCTGAAATAGTATCGAGGCCCTTCCTTCTCCTGACTGTCATATCCTAGGTGGGTTTCTCACCCCCTCTGGGCCTCACTCATACCACTCAGGGCATGGGGAGGGTTTGGCCATGATACTGGAAGACAGAGGGCCTCTTGCAGGGCCTGCCTCACCCAGGACTCCCACATTCGGGAAGGTTCCTTCTCTAGTACCTAAGTTCGGGGATGGCACTTCATGCTCCCTGCCTTGTCAAGGACCTGAGGAGGCCATGCAGTCTAAGCTAGGTCAAGGGGAAGGCAAGAATGGGGTCTTTCTGGGTACAATTGCATTTTGCCTTGGAAGTATTCAGCACCTGCATAATTAGTTACTGTACCGTGGGATGGCTTCACAATTGTAATCACAATAATCAGAATAATTGTAGCCTCTGACACCGATCTACCTTTCTCTGCGCCAGACATTGTTTTAAGCACTTACCTTTTTACCTCATTTAATCCTCATATTCCCCTTATAAGTCAGGGGCTATTATGAGTTCCAATTTACACCTCAAAAAACCAAGGCACACAGAGAAACATAACTTGCCTCAGTAGCAAAGCTGGGATTTGAACCTAGGCAGTCAGGCTTCAGACTGTGCTCCTAACCACTGCACATATTGCCTTCCAAATCTGAGTGCCTGTCACTCGCTACACTGTGAGCTCCCCAGGGACAGGGCCATGTCTGTCCTGTTTCCTGCTGTATCCCCAGGGCTCTGCACAGGTCTGCGCACAGTAGGTGCTCAACTATTTCTCAAACACGTGACTAAGCAATAATGTTTACCACCTTAGCCTGGTACTTGGCACCATGCCTGGCATATAGTTGGTACTCAATAAATAACTATGAATTAGCAAATGCACGAGTGACTGCGTGAATGGCCATATGTCCCACGACACTGGCGTGGCTGCTGCACTAGCTTTCGCTTTTGCCACCCCCCGACCCTCGACACCCAGGCAGATGTGAGTGCTTAGAGACGCTTGGCCAACTGCGGCACGAGATGGATGTGCTCCCTGCGGCCTCATCTCCCCACTGTGTGGCCCCGCCTGGCCTTCCATAATGCAGTCCATTAAAAGGCTTGTAAATTTTCATACACGAAAGCCGACCGTGGCGTCAGCATAGACTAATTGTTGTTAAATGTGCGGGAATGTTACCGCCACGCCGCCGGAACGATCATTCTTCCCAGCTCAGCCCATTCCTCTGCAGGCGGAAAGCTTACAACGTGCGCACAAGGCCAAAAAGCAATTCGTGTCAAAAAGATCAATAATATAAAAATAAAGCATGAGAATTCTAGTTAAAGGGAATGTCACATAAATATGTGCTTCACGTCCATGATTCCAAGATTAAAAAAATCAATCAATATCATTCTTTAGATGATGTTATTTCTAATGAGAAATACCCGGAACAACTGCAAATAACTGCTTAACTGGGGGGAAAAGCATTAATAATTTACTTTATAAGGCATATGATACTGAACGAAAGAGGATTGCTGCTGGTTCTTAATTTGGTTGTAATACGGCATGACAGGTTCAATGATGCTTTGGTGGGTTCTTAATATGAAATTCAGAAGGATGTTCAGCTCATTATAAGTTTTACCTCAAGCTGAGCAAGATGAAGCCAGAGGGGCAAGATTCAGTTAGGGGAGCCAAGAAGACTCGCACCATCAACATTATTAAGTCATCAAAGAGGAGGTGTAGGGAGTGTGAGTATGCTGGGCTGGCTGCAGGCAGTAAGAATGGACAGAAGTCCTTCTTGCTACCTCTGACTTAAGCTGCAGATGACACCCTGTTTACTGAGCACTTACTATATGCCAACTCCTGGGCTGGGTGTGCAGACCAGGGTTGAAATCCTAGTTCCCTGTATGCGTTGGGCTTCCCTGGAAGATTCCACCTGAAAAAGCTCAGCAAAGATACAGCTGAAAGGCACGGGTCTGGCTGAATGATGAGGCCGTCCCCAGCCCTAACCACCAGCAAGTGTCCTGTTTAGGCCCTCAATCTAGAATCTAAATTTTCAGCTACTCCTGCACCCCCAGGTCCCTCCAGGGACCCCAACTAGCCCCCTAAGATGAAGTTCTTCCACCGTCTCCTCTGCAGGAGAGCTATATGAGCTTAGGCAAACTTCACAGAAGGGTAATTTGGGGCCGACCTGCTGGCCTCTGGTCATGGCCCTAGGCAAGCCACTTGACCTCTCTGGCCCTGGTTTCTCACCTGTAAAAGAAGATACCAGCAGCACCTCCCTCACCATGTTGCTGAGAGGTGGTGGTGGGCAAGAGGCATCACTAAATGCTCCCTAAATGTTGCTGGCTGGTGGCCCAGCCTGAGTTCCCACTCACCACCATGTGCAGGGTGCTAAGCCTCAGTTAC
>PVKM010006275.1:0-44824 GCA_004027735.1 Carollia perspicillata
TGAGATACCTCCAGACCAGCATACCCTCATTGAGTGTTCATCGTCATTGCCCAATGGAACAGAAGAAAGCCTGGCCAAACTCCATCCAAATTCTCAACTCACAGAACCATGAGGTATAATAAGGTCATTGTTTTAAGCTTGTTAGTTTTGAGATATTTAGTTACTTTACAACAGACACACAAAATGGTACATTTGTTATAAACTATGTGTTTTAATTTGTTACCCAGCATCTTTTTCACATCTATATGAGCACAAATAATATCAAAAGAGAAAACGTTCTGATTTCTGTTTATATAGCAATGTGTGATGTGACTCACAACATGTTTTCAGCCAAAAATATAAATATGTCATTTTAGTTTTCTTGTGACAGACATGGATAAGTGGCAGACGTTTACTGTTCTTATATTTCACTGTCCCATTAGTTTGTCTTTTTCTGATATGTTATAGACTTCAATTCTGACTTGCAAGTACAGAAAGGCAAGAAAGTAAGGAGGGCTGCAGAATTTAGAATGCTTTTCTGGACCTGCTCCAGGAGATCGAAGCACTTTGTTAAGTATTACATCCACTGGTTGAACTTTAAAAGAAAATGTGGTATCTCTTGGGATTGAAAAAATAATACATTAATCTTGCTTTCTTATCTTTGGGACCACTGTGTACATTATATATAAGAAGTCATGAGAAATAAATTAAAAATCAACTAAGTAAGCTAATAAACAGGCTCATATTGGGTAACTAATTTTTAAATATTCGGTACAGCCATTTTTACAAAAAGAGAAACAATATTGTTATATAATGATATTATTAATATCACTCCCTATTTACTTTAATGAAAACACATACACATGCATATGCACAGACATACAAAGATATTTAGAATACCTGAGACAAAAAAAAGAGTAATTTGCTGTAATATTTTTTTCTTGTAGAACATACATGCCTCTGGTACATTTCTAATTATACCACTAGATGGCGCTCCCTATTAAAAGTCATTTAGCTCTTAACCCAAACAACGAACTGCTTGGGGAAATACACACACACGTATTTATGTATATATGTGTGCATATACATATATGTGCATGTATTTATAGATAAATATATATACACAAAGATATATGTTTCCATTGTTTATTGCTCTGGAAATATTAAAACATTAAACTTTAAAATATAGAAGTCCAATAAAAATTTTTTAAGTTTACTAATCTGTCTGGTAGTGAGGTTACACATGAACGTTCAAATGCTAATGCATTTCAGAAAAAAATTCAATTTCTCTTGAAGAAAAATGTGGATCAGCCCTCAGAAATATAGTCTGAATATTGCTGGTTCTACAGAGCATGTGTCTCTTACCAATTTATAGGCAATAATGTCGTTGTCCAGAATGTACAATGTTATTCTTATGAAAATACACTCTCAAAAATTATAAATTGCAATGACAGATTTTTAAAATATGGAGAAGAATGTTTTCCGGAGACTTCTGCTAAAAGCTTATGTGGATTATCAGCCCCATTACAAGCCACAAGGCACCCTATTCTTAAGAAGTGAGCAGTCTGGTAGAGACACACATGTTGCTCTTCGTCCCCAGTAATTTGCATATATTTACTGTATTTATGATGTGATCAAGAGATATCATTAAAACGTAATTTAATAGAATTAAAAATACTGTTAACTTAATGAATGAAACTGGACGTTGTGGTTAGGATGCCAACACTGAGCAAGCCTGCCCTAAATCGGAAAACGTCTATGAGGCAGAGCGTTGCCTTCACTTAATCAAGGAATGATTCCAAGCCCATAATGAGTTCATAGCCCAGCAGGAAAAATAAAAAGTCTTGTCCAGGTGACTGTTTATTTTTCTATTCCTCCCTCCCAGCAATGGTATCATCCAGAGCCTATTGTGTGTAGAAGTCACTATGTTAGTTCACTTCTTGACTCCAGGGTGATGAGGGGAAATCTGGATAAGACGGTGATTTGGGAAAGGGAGCTGGGAAGGAGCAGTGGAGCAATAACAAAGGAAACGGTGGTAAAATAGAGCCTTGCAAAGACAGGTTTTGTCTGTTTTTACTCTCTGCTTAGAGTCCAGTACTGAAGTCTAAGATATTTGATCCATCTGACCCCAAAACTAAATGCTCTTTTTATTATACTAAGTGAGAGGAAGAAGTATTACAACTATAGGAAGGTAAGAGAAGAATAAAGGTATATGCTTTATATTTTATTTTGGCAGAAAAGCTGATTGCATTAGCATTTAAAACTGTAATAAACATGATCCAGAACAACACTCAAACTCTTCTTCATCCAGTGGATGCATCTACACATTTCTTGAGTTGTCTAGGGACAGTTCTAGGGACTAATCTTGATGCACCCACTCTCCAGTGTTTACTGAGGTACTGTGATAGATTTTTTTAAGGAATCTAGGCTATTCATGGTTCCCCATGCCTGAAGTGTTTCTGATAATTAGCTCTCTGTGCACTGTCCTAGGAGGACAACACATAAACTCTTTTAGTATTTCTTTGCTTCATGTTAATCCCTCAGGCACAAATATTCCCAGGTAAGTCACTCAATTCTGGCATCTTGATTGAGTCATATGTGTGACGACATGTTCAACTACAATATTGTACAACCAAAGAAATGCTCTTGGAATGAATATTTTAGAAAAGCATATGAAAGCTTACATTTTCAACCCCTTTACTTGTCATCATCATTTTTTTAACAGAAGAAAGGGAAATAAAATTTTGAAATGGCGGTTGATTAGGTAGAACACTCTTTTCTTCCCCTTCGCACAGTCTCCTCTATGACACTGCAGTATAACTATGGGGATACAAGAGGCTTAATTCCTCCACTGTGTGGTAGGATGAGTAATCTTTAATAAGAGAACTGCGTTTTTATTCTAACAAGAATCTGAAGAGTCTAGAATTTCTAAGTGAAAAGTAAGGGGAAAAGGGGGGGAGGTAGGATTTATTCAGTGAAATTTTTAGGTCACACACTAGATTTAAAACTCTCAATTCACTCATTTGAAATTTTACAAACTTTATCTTTATAGATAGAAAGCAATGACCTTTCATAGTGTTTATATAATTCATTGGGTTCCCCCCCCCTCCTAAAAGGGTAAGATTCCTATTTGGCACTTCTCACAATTTTTAAGACGATCTACTTATCTGCAATATCAGAATAAGGTTTGAGCATTAATCTCCAGCCAGGGACCTACAATGGTTTGTCACTAACAATAACATTTTTAAATCAGTTTGAATTCGTCAGTAGAAAACCTGCCGTTATTTAGGAAGCTGTCACTGTTAGCAGCTGTTCAACAATGTGAAATGCTGGCTGGTACCTGCTCTGTTGGCTAAGGCACCAAATAAATAATGAACCTAACAGACACCCAGCTAAAAAGAAAAATGAAAATCACAATGTGTTTTTTCTATTTCAATAAAACTTGTAGCCATCAAAATTAAAGAAAATCTCAGAATGAAAACACATTGCACAAATGTGTTTAGCGCAGATGAAAATATTAAGAAGTAAACGAAAAATCAAGAAACATTGATAATGCAGAACTATCCCTTTCTAAAAGGGAAATGACATTGTTTAATGTCAACAAAAAAGATGCCAAATACTTTTTCTACAGAGGCCAGAAAGAAATCATTAATCATGGAAACCTCACTCAATTCCAGAGACAGCCTTCATTTCCATTCCAGTCAGGAAACCTAGGTGATTCTAAATTTTGGTCAAGTGTAAGAAAAGTCACATGCCTGCCTTCAAACAGATCAGAGAAAGAAAACATAGACTTTTTATCTCCCATCCTTCCCTGAACATTTTATCACATAAGACACCATTGTTGTTGGACACACTACTATTTTAAGCAAAACTAAAAAATAAAAAATGCTGTCAGTTAAACTAGGACAAACTAATGTTTGTAAAGCATGTTGCAATTTCAGGGGAAATGTCCCTTTTAAATATGGGCAAAATGTGAATTATGGCACATCTTTCTCACAGGGGTGATGTGAAGGTCAAATATATTTGAGTTGCTCTCAAGCCTAGTATTTTCTGTGGAGTGTTCTATGGAATAAGTAGCCATGCAGAATTTGAATAACTGTATCTAAGAAACAACGAATACGTAGATCACAAAATGTTCCAGGCACAAAGAAGTTTGACAAATAATAAATTGACAACGTTGAACTTTACTGTAGAATATTACACAACCTTTAACATTTGAAAAGTATTGTGAATCCCCAAGAGGTAATAGGAGTACCTATTGGTTCCCCAATTTGCTTGACATAAATGAACCTTGTTTTTATAGGGCATATTATTGTGTTACAGATCACTGGAAAATATTAATGTGTTTACAATTTAATAGAAAACAAGTCCAAATTTATATAAATTGCTTCTCTAATTTTTAGGTTTTAAAGAAATACAGCAAAGCTTAAATGTAGGTAAAATGCTTACTCTGTCTTCCTTGATAGCATGCCTATCCCAAATTTCAAGCACCTTTCCTACCCTATTGATTTAAATTTGGCAACGAGGAAAAGATCAGACACCTTTTGTTTTCGAAGAACACTTGCAAATATTCCCCAGCCTCTTGTTCCCTAGGTAGGGATCTCCATTCGAATGACACTCATTGCTTGGATGCTTAGTCATATTTCTCCCCAGGAGGCCATGCATTTTCTACTGACCGTCAGCCATTCCTCCTTGCAGGTGTGGTGGTGTTCCAAGGTCGAGATGGAGTGTGTTTGTAAGGAGAACGTTATCAAGCTCACTTGCCACACACTTAAGCAATGTGTGCACTCCAGCCTAGCTTTCATCTATAATAAACCTTCAACCTTTTTCTCCGACTCCTTTCTGTCTCTTGGTTGGTTTTAAACTCTGGCACAGAAAAGAGAAGTCTTACTGCTTAACCACCACAGCCCCAGAATTTTATATCCCTTTACATTTAAAGTGCATATGAAAGTCAGACCCAAACAGCTAACTTTTTGACTGCTTATCCTTTGGACTTTATCCCGGCACTCCCCAACTTTCAAAGAGCATTTTAAAATAGGGCACATCTAGGTACTGCTCGAAAGGTAAAATAAGAGAACCTATAGTGGCCCAGTCTGAAACCTGCCACAAGAGAGCATCACCCTATCCACACTTTCTTAGAATGATTTGTTCACTCCTACTGAGGCCTCAGAGGACGCTGCCATGCCAGGACTAGAGAGGACTGTAGATCGAATGCCCTCCAGTGGTTTTAGGTCTGTGACACTTGATGTTACTTGAGCCACCTCCTCCCTGAGGAAACTGAGATGAGAGAGAAGGGGGTACGCGTGTAATCAGCACAGTCCTTCCCCTGCCTTCTTGGGGTTCAACATTCCAGGAAAAATGAGAAATCCTTCTCCTGCCTTTCCACTTCACTCCAGAAGTTTTCATAGGTGTTGGTCCTGAATGATTCTGAAAGCCGTAAGAAATATAAATGCTTTTCTTGCTGTGATCGTAAGAGAATCCTCAGGGACAGTCCAGTGCCCCCTTCCTCTTCTCTGAAACTCTGTTTCTTTCTGTCGGTACTGAGTGTGCTGTGTGTAAAATCTACGAAGGGCAGGAAGAGTAGTTTAAAAACATTTCAGCTTTTTGTTATCTGTATAAAAGTTTAAAAGAGCTTCTTCTTCTTTACCTCCCCTTTTCCTTCTCTTTGAAGAAGAACATTTCTGGCAGGTTCCAGGAAGGGGAATTTCAGTCATTATTTCAAAACCTAAATGTAAATATAATGATTACTTTTAAAAGACAATTGCACAACAGAAACCCAAACCTCTGGAAAACATTTAATTTTGACCAAGTCTTTCTAATGTCATGCTGTACATTGAAGAAAATTCTTTATTGGCTATTGACATTCTCAGTATTGGAAAATTACTAAGAGGAAACATTTTAAGGGGTTGATATTTCCTTCTGAGAATTATGCCGAGCTTTAGCAAAAGTAATGAAGCTAATATTAATAAGTACTGTCAGCACATTTTAAAATTGTTTCAATGCGTTATTGCCTAAAACCGTGCAACAGGATGTAAAAGGTATACAGTTAAAAACTGTACAACAGATTTTAAGCGATGAAGGTCACCATAGCAAAAAGAACAGTGAAAGCATGTCATAGAACTTGAGGTAGACTAAGCAACCGGGGTGAAATGAGTAATTCTCCTTTTATGAAGGAAAAGTGGGTCATTATTGTTAATCATCTCCATTTCTGGCCTTTTACTACTTTTCTCTTTGTAAATGGGACCTGGAGAGGAATTGGAGGATCAGGGGCATATGTTTCCTAGAATGGACCAATTATTTACATAATTTCTTTCAGGACTAGATCCATGTTGAAACTCAGGACGAAGCTGCTTTGCCAGCAGTTTCTGCGTCATTGATCATGTCCTTACACCAGTCCTGCTTCTGTGAGGTAACTTTTGAGGATGATGGATCATGAGGGTTATTTTGAGGCAGGTGGCCCTCCACCATACTACTCATTTTTGAGTTTGAAGGAAAAACAATAGACTATGAAAATAAAATATATATAGCATTTTTCTTTCTTGTTGGATTCCTGAAATGTCGGTGCTCCATATTTGAAAGATTTAAAATCAGGACTGATAAATGCAGCATCTGAAAGTATTCTAACAAATACTATACACTTGTTCAGATTAATAAAGTAAAAAATTATGTTAGGATAATTGAATTCCTCAGGAATCATTCATCTTATTTACAGCATTGTTTTGATTAAAAATGAAGATATTCTTTATGTGATCACCAACATAGTTAAAGTAATTTTTTTGTTGTTGTTTTAGAGCTTACAGGAATTCTTGCTTTTATCATTCTAGGAAGCCGGGGCTAAAGGCTTAGGTGCCATTACATTGAGAATTTTTTTTTAAACAAAAGCTCTTCCATTTTTTACTAGTATGGGTCAAAATACAAATGACTATACACCTGCTGAAGAACTCTGCTTACACTGCAGAATTCAGTGTGCCTAGCAAGGGAATATCTGCACTTAAATTTTAAAAATTATTTAAGCCCAAAGAAAGATGTTTTTTTCCCTCTATGAATGTTTTGAAAGTAGCTCTGAAAACAATTATTGGACATCAGTCTATTATTACTTGAGGAATAAGCTATAATGCCAAATCTGTTTCTGTTAGAGTTTAAAAACAATTCTCCCTCTTTTCCTGCTCCCTTTCATGGTTTATTCTCTTGCAACCTAGAGTACATGGTTTATATTGTCTAGCCTACAGGCTAGATGGCTGCGTGATGATACAAACTATAAACAGCAATATGAAATAGCTTTCTCTTGGCCAATCAGAAAAACAAGAGACACAATGGCTGCCTTTATTTCATTTTATTCCAGGCTGGTAAAATTAAATGTAATAAAGTCTCTAGCTCTAAATGGACATGATTAGACACAGAGGGCATGGAAAGTCAGAGGGCGAAATTGATGAAAAGCACATTTTGTTATTAGGGGATTTTCATTCCTAAATGCTAGTGAATTTAAAAAAAAAATGGTGAACTGTAAAAATACATAGATGTGTAATAACTATATCACTTAAGAATATTTTTAAATTCTGTCTGAGTAGACATGAAGGGGCATCTCCCATGGCAATTATGAAAATCCCCCAGTTGACCATGAGTATATGGAACAAAAATACATTGTGCCTCTGTAGCCTATGGACTGTGGATGAAAGATGAGGAATCATTAATTCAGAGAGTAGACAATGAGATACTCTCATTAAAAAATCATCTAATTAAATGGAAGGTATCAAGAATTAGACCCTTGCTTTTCCCCTACCCACCTCATACCCCCATACAAATGAGCTCAGTGCCATGGGGACTGGAGTGTAATGTATGGTAATTTAGGTCAGAGAAACCAAAAGGAATATACAATGGAAGCACATAAATTTTTAAGAAAAAATCTTTCATGTAGAGTGCAAAATAATGATCTCCATTTGGAGACATCATGAATTGATTTACATATTTCCCAGGACTGAATAATGGTCATATATTAAAGATACATCATTAGGCAATATGCTGAGGCTGACATGTGCTATGACTAACAGTGTCATGCCTTCACATTAAACATAAACACTGGGAGATACTCATCTAAATGGACTCAATCATGATTTCATTACTATGAACGAAGACACACCCATTACGAAATATAGGCCCATATTGGCCAGATAATAGATTACAAATACAATGTGATCATACGAGACTGGGTAATAAATTCATTTATAAGATGTTTGAGAAAAGATTTTAGGAAATATTTTTGGGCTACTTGTGATGAAGAGAAAATTTATTTTTTTCAAATTTAGAATATTAGTCTTCCAGACTCCCATTTTTCTAGTTTGGTGATCATTTATTCAGAACCGATTTCACTGTTGGCTTTCAGAATACAAATAAAAACTGACAACATAGCCTGACTCCCACAGGTTTAACAATTGCATGTCTAATTGCTCTCTTCTATGACATCAAAATAAATATAGTGGAGCAAACTGTTTTTCCCTCAATACACTGAACAAGGAAAATTTACAATGGGAAGTGGTCATCTAATTTTCTCTCATGGGCAAAACTTGTTCCCACATTTTCAAGATCCTATCTCAATCCTTCTCAAGAGAGTTACCTTCCTAGTTAGAACAATCAAGTCGTGGGGTAAGACGTCTCTCATTAAGAAACAGGTTTAAACATATTCAAGTCTGGATGCTTTTAGCGAAAATTATTTTTATCGTAAGCTCAGTAAGAATCCATTTTGAGCTAAGCCATTAAATTTCAATTTGATTCCACAAATGTCTACAGAGCATGTAGTATTTCTTAAACACAGTATTGGAGATTAAGATCAAGTCCAGACACTCAATTAGAGACCCACCAACCTGTGATCCTTCAGTCAAAGTTCTCATCCCTAAAGCAAAGCTTCCTCTGTGAAGATCACAGTCCACGGAAGCCTATACAAAAAAAAAAGAAATTTTGGCATGAAAAGTCACAGACATTAGTGCACCGTTCCACTCTGCTCTTTGTACACAATCTAAATGCCTTACCTGTAGGCACAAATTACTCCAGAGCTCGGAGTCCCAATTACCCACATGTCTGCCCTCCAGTATCTATGTACCCCTCTGTCCTTTTCCTTCTCTATTGTCGTTCAAGAATCTTTCCTAAATCCACCAAACTCATCAGAATTTTTTAGTACATGGTTCATTCCATCTCACTTGTTAGCTGGTTTTCCAGCTAACTTTTGTTCTACCTTCAATTTAAGACCCCGATGAGTGATATATCCTGTGCAACGTCTCACTTATTCAGGGCACGCTGTTGCATTCTCTACATTTCCACAGTTTATTGCTTGCATCATTGCATTTGTGTTTACCACAATATATAGCAATTCAAATGCATACAAATCTGCTTTCTCTCTAGAGCAAAAATCCTGTGCTGTTAATTTTTATGTCCTCAGTACTTGATAGAGTATCAAGCATACATTGTACAAAAAATGTTGAATATTTATCGGGGATAATTTTTTTCTCCTGTAAAACTCATGCTCGAATGAGTTTTCTAGGGGAAAAAATCAATGTGGAAACAAACAAGCAAAAACACTATAACAGAAGATATAACAGCTAACTTTTATTAAGTCCTTACTCTATGCCCAATATTGTACTAAAATATTTTCAGGAATTATCATATTGAAACTTCATACCAATTCTAGGAATAGATGTTATCATTTTATTATTCCTCTGAGCACTTCTCACATGATTTTTTAAATTAAATTTATTAGGGTGACATTGGTTCACAGGGTCCTACAGGTTTCAGGTGTACATTTCTATGACACATGATCCATATATTGTCTGTGTGCCCACCACCCAAAGTCAGATAATCACCTATCACCATACATTTGGCTCCCTTTAATACCTCCCCATCCCCTTCCCTCTGGTAACCACTCATAATGTCTATGAGTTTCAGTTTTTATCCCATTTATGAGTGAAAGCTTATGGTTCATAACTTTTTGTGACTGACTTCACTTAGCATGATATTCTCAAGATCCATCCATGTTGTTGTAAATGGTAGTGTTTCATCTTTTCTCATGGCTGAGTAGTGTTCCATTGTGTAAATGTACATCTTCTTTATCCAGTCATTTACTGAAGGACACTTGGGTGTGTCCATATCTAGGCCGCTGTAAATAATGTGCAATGAACATAGGGGTGCATATATCTTTGCAGATATGTTTTTGAGCTTTTTGGTAGCTACCCAGAGGAAAAATTTCTGGGTCATATGGTAACTCTATTCGTAATGTTTCGAGGAACCACCATATGCTTTTCCATAGTCACTGTACCAGTTTACACTCCAACCAGCAGTGAATGAGGGTTTCTTTTTTCTCTACAACTTCTCCAACACTTGTTATCTTGCTGTTAACAGCCATTCTGACAACTGTGAGGTAGTATCTCATTATCGTTTTGATTTGCAGTTCCCTAATAGCTAGTGAGGTTGAATATCTTTTTATGCATCTGTTGGCCATTTGTGTATCTTCTTGGCAGAAGTGTCTGTTCAGGTCCTGTGCCCATTTGTTAATTGGATAGTTTGTTCGGTGTTGAGTGGCATGAGTGAATTGTTTATATATTTTGGATATTAACCCCTTGGTGGATGACATGGAAACCAGCCCACAGTGTTTGTGGAATTATGGATGGGACAAGACATTCACATGGACTACTGAGTCCTGTGGAGGAAAAGGGATGGCACAGCTACTCTCTCAAGGGGAGAGCGTATCGACCCCTGCCTTGACAAACTTTTATTAGCTTTCAGTTTGCACAGGAATACAGGTAAAGCTCATTAATCATTGTGAGGAAGTAAGGATCAAACAATAAATAGCACACAAAGAACTACAACGGCTTATTCTGAGTCAGGGTCTATTAGCTAAAGGGCTACAAAACTTCGGGAAATAAACTCATTTCCTGCTCAGACCCTTATCATTTAACTGAGAGTATTCTTAGCAAAGTAGGTTTCACAGGATTTTACATATTCTTTCTTAGGCCTGATCACCCAGGGAACTCATTGTTGGGAACCCCTCTGTCTGGTTTCAGGAGTTGTAACCACCCCCCGTGGCTAAGGCTGAGTGAGCGACCTCTGGACTGTGAGCCACTGAGGAAACAAAGCTTATCTCCCCGGCAAGAGCGTTGCTTCTTCCATCTCTAGCCCCCAGTGCTTGGTCAGTTGGTCAGAGTTTACAGGTATGACCCCTCAGAGGAGGGGCAACCCATGCCAGACACGATCACTTGTGGGTGGCCATCAAGAAAGGACTCAGTGGGGGCTGCAGCAAAGTGAGGGCGAAGGACCCTCACCATCCAGCTATTTTGACATAGCCTGAGTCCCCTTTCCATCTGGGAGAAGCACTGGGAGAAGCGCTTCCTGGCTCTGCTCCACTTAAGCCTGAATCTTGACAAGGAGGGGGTGCAGCCCTCTGATGGCTAGAGCAGTTTCCAGGGTAATCAGGCATAAGAAAGAATATGTAAAATCCTGTGAAACCTGCTTTTGTTTAGAATGGTCTCAATTAAATAAGGGTCCAAGCAAGAAGTGAGTTTGTTCCACAAAGTTTTATGGCTCTTTAGCTATCTGACCCTGACTCAAAATAGACCCTCAGAGTTCTTTGTTATCTGTTGTTTAACCCTTACTGCCTGACATTGATCGATGAACCTTACCTGTGTCCCTGTGTGTTAGGAACCTAATAAATATCTGGTAAGGACTTATGGCCTTTCTCCCTTGAGAGACTAGCCCCTTTCCTGCCCATGCAAATCATGTCTTGGTAGTGTTATGTTCATCTGTGGCTAATGGCAGGGGGGCCCTGTGGGTGGAACTCCCCCACCCCCGACAACCCTTTCCAGCACAGGGCTGCACCATCCTCTGTCATTGTTTTAGGCTTAAGTCAGGCAGGGGAAGTAGGGTAGCCAAGAGATCAGGAGACTTCTCACAGACAGAATGAGGACTCAGGCTATGTCTAAGCTGAGGGGCAAGGGTCCATCACCCCCTTTTGCTATAGCTTCCCAAGTCCTTCCCTGGGGGCTTCCCATGATTGTGCCTGTCTTAGGTCGTTTCCCCCTTGGGGAATCTTACTCGTCATTTGCTAACTGATCAAGCATTGGGGGCCAGTTATGGACGAAGTAAAAGGAGCAGAAGTGGTGTTCCTGCCAGGGAGATAAGCTTTGTCTCCTTACTGGCTTATGATCCAGAGGTCACTCACTCAGCCTTAGCCATGGCGGGGTTACAGCTTCTGAAACTAGGCAGGGTGGTTCCCAACAGGTTGAGCTGTTGTTTACAAATCTTATCGCCAATTCAGTTGTTTGTCTTTTTATTATGTTGTTGGTTTCTTTGGCTGTGCAGAAGCTTTTTAGTTTGATATAGTCTCATTTATTTATTTTTGCCTTTAATTCCCTTGCCTTTGGGGGTCAAATTTAACAAATGTTTTCTATTACCAAGGTCCATAAGTTTAGTACCTATGTTTTTTTCTACGTATGAGGGTGGACCCCTCACATGCCTGGGTTGCAGGCCAGTTCCCAGCAGGGAACACACAAGAGGTAACCATATATTGACATTTCTCTCTCTCTCCTTCCCTTCCCCTGCAAAGATAAAGAAATAAAATATTTTAAAAAACAAAAAAACTGTGTATTTATTCTTACATGTTTAAACTTCAGGCTACTTTAAGGGACTCTCCATTTGATGCGATACCGCTATTGAGATGTTTTTCCCACTGCTCAAAACAATTTTTGAACTTGACACCTGATTTTGACACCTTTTAGTGCTTCTGTTATTTTTTGTTTCACCTCTTCCACATCGGCAAAACATTTCCCTTTGAGGGCTTTTTTCATCTGTGGAAAGAAACAAACAAAAATGTTGCTCGGGAGAGATCAGGTGGGTGTGGGGGGTCAGGGAGGGCACAGGGGTTATGCCTCTTTTTGGTCCAAAACTGCTGAACACTCAGTGCCATGTGTGGCAGTTGCACTTGTAAATTTCCCATCATGAAATGGACAAACACATTGAAAGAGCCTTCAAAAACATTTCAGTGAAGCTGAACACACTCTCACAACAATGCCAGCTGGTACACTGATACAGATGGGTTCCTAGAACACTTATGTAGTGGGAGAAGCCTGTACTACAAGTGGCCCATCCTCCCCTCAGGTAGATAATTTTTTGGGGGGTCCTCCTTTGTATTTTATTATTTCAGACTTTATATTTAGGTCTTTGATTCATTTTGAATTAATTTTTGTAAGAGGGACAAACTGTAATCTAGTTTCTTTCTTTAGCATAGCTTTCCACTTCTCCCAGGACCATTTATTGAAGGGGCTTTCTTTTCTCCATGGTGTGTTTTACCACATGCTGTGAGCTAGCTTCTACACTGTTAGCTAGGTACCGTTTCGCAGGTGAGGAAAGTGAGGGGCAGATAGGTAAAGCAATTTGGCCAAAGCTATATTACTGTACTCTGCCATTGTATAAGGCACACTTATATCTTTGGCGCAAACTTTTAGGAAAAAAATCTTTCATTTTAATTTTGTAATTCAATTTGTTTATTTATTTATATTTAGATACTTGTTTTTTTGTAGTATAAAGGAATTTTAGCATTTGGTTTTGAACATTTTATGGCAGAAGAAATTTTATGTAACAAATAATTAATTACAAAGCACAAGAACAGATTCAAGGTATTTCAGGTACTACCCATATGTAATAAGCATCCTTCTTTTTCCCTCAAAAATTTGGGCAAAATGTACATTATACTTGGTAAAACCCAGCAGTTAGTCGTCTATTTTAGATGTGTCTACTAATGAAGAGTTGGCATGAAAAACCTGGACCATAAATTGAGTCCTCCTGAAGCAAAAAGGTCAATAGCTTGTGGTCTCCTGGAGTAAGGGTGAGCCATACCTGCAGTTCCTGAAACAATAGCTTTTTACATTCATTAACTGCTAAGCTTATTAACTATTACTTAAAACTCAAGTTTTCCAACTCTTGAGTTCCCCCATCACTGAGATCCTGAACTTCTGCTCTTAAAGAGTTTGTATAGGCCACTCGGTGGTCCTCCCGACATGGCCTCCTCTAACTTCACACCAACAATGGCATATCACATTATTCTTTTGTTTCAAATCCCTCACTTCTACTTCTGCAAATAGCCAGGGAAAACCTCTGCCTTTAAAAGCATCCTGTGGTAAAGCCAGGACCACCTGGCCAGTTTCCTATCCTCAAGTGGAATTGTGCCATACTAGATATGATGGAGTAAAATCCATCACCTTCACTGTCTTGAGAATGATTCAGGTTGTGAGCATCAGGGGCCGGAGAGCTTGGAGAAATTTTAGAATTCTGCTTACCACAGCCCCCAAGTAGAAAGGTCAGCTCTGAATTTTAAAGCATACTTTTTTACTTGCCCATAAGTGACTGAACATGTTTTTCACAAAAGTTACTGTTAGGTAGAAGTTTAGGAGAAGGAAAAGGGGATACTTGCAGAAAAAGCTCATAAATAACTTTAACTGCCTTAGTCACAGTATCTATTTTTAACAGGATAACAAGAAGTGGTCTGGAGCAAGATAAAAATCTAAGTTCACAGACCTTCACCCATACTTAGGCTTAGGAGTTCACACCCTCCTCTGGAGGAGCATGAACCACCTTCTCCCACCAAACTGATATGTAATTCCCTCCCCCCATCCCACAAATTATCCAAGTGCTCAGCACAAAGAGATTGAGTGTTTATGCCTTTCTCACTCACCATTCGATTCTATGAGAATATATCACTAATAAACTTTGCTTACATACTCCTAGGCCTGCTGATCTGTAATTCTTTACTGCATCTGCAAGAAGAACTGACTCTCCCACAACAATAGTATGAAACAACATTCTGACAATTTTGGAAGTGCTGAAATTTTAGGATTGGCCAACAATAAATATTTCTCCCCATAGTGTATGTGTGTGTGTGTGTGTATCTGTGTTTTTTTTTTTAAATACGAATGGATCCAACCCCACCTTCTCTTGGGGTTCTCCTGTACTAGGTTTGCCTTGCCCAACACCAGAGAATTATAACTCTCCATGTTGGAGATTGGTGAAAAGGAAAGGAATTATTTGTTCAAAAGTTATACAGACTTAAGACTAGTTACTTAATGTCTTCATTAAGATCCCAAAGTCCCTTAAAACACCCACAAACGCACACAATCTTTCCCTGCCCCCTTTGCTGGGTGTGGGATACTGTATCTCAGGAAAAGAAATAGAAGGCCGTGGCTCAGGTAGCCCCAGTTCTGCCCAGTAATCCATGCTCGGCTGGCAGGCCTCCCATGGTCCCCAGCACCATCAGCTGTGTCTCTGGGATCTCCAGTTCTTAATCTAAAACCAGGCGGCACCTTCTCATGGCCCACCAGCAAGAGTCCTTTCACCCTTTCCTTCCTGCAGTGTCTCTCCTGCAGTCTTCCAAACTGCTAAGAAAGAGCTCTGTATCACTGTTATATTTTACTTTCTGGCTTCCTAAGCTGGGTGGTAAAAGGAGACCCAAAGCCGCGTGGCTCTCACCTGCTAAAGCCACATGGTTCCTCCTCTGCCAAAGCCAGCATGGTTCCTTCTCTCATGGCTGCCATGCCTGAGTTTAAGTCCCAGCACCAATCCTCCTCTGCCGCCCTATTTCTGACTTCTCCCACAATCACCTACACTTGCCAGCATTCCCATATTTTTCCAGCTTTTCTGGGCTGCCATAGTAAGTCTGAGCAGGCATGGCCCTGTGGTGTGGAGCCAATAATCTCCAAGCTCTTATGCAGGCTCCGTAACAGAGGAAGTTGCCTCCCAGTTACATCTTGGGTGGAAGTCACTCCCACCTCCTGGCTCCAAGCATGGCCACAGCTATTTAACACATCTATGAAACCAGTTAAAGGTTATAGATGTGTTAAATGACCTTTCTAGAGGTTATTTCAAAACTGTTGCTATGTAAAACAACTCTCAATGGCCCTGCTCCATGTGTCCTATTCCCCAGTTCAGACTTGTGGGGGTGAGGACATCCCATATTTTAAGATTTGCTGGACACCCTGAGTTCTGGACCCCATTTCAAATCCTTCTTTTGGGGGCCCCCAAGCTGCACCCTCTCACGTGTACACATAAGCATCAGAAGTACTGATAGCACTTTTAATAAATAATTGAAATGTGCTGACATCCTGGCTATATAAACTGTGAGTTGCTAGAGATTTAAGAAAAGACTACATATATATATTCAAAATCTATCATTCCCAGGTTAACACATACAATATCTTAATTCTGTTCTAGCTTGTTAAGTTTGCCATAATGAAATACCACAGACTACATGGCTTAAACAAAAGAAGCTTATTTTCTCATAGTTCTGGAGGATAAAAGTCCAAGATCAAGGTGCCAAGGTGATCAAGGTGCCAAGATCAAGGTGTCAGTTTTCTCTGAGGCCTCCTCCTTGTATTATAAATGGCCACCCCTTTTGCTGTTTCTTCACACTGTCTTCCCTTTTTACTATGTGCACTCCTAGAGTCTCTCTGCCGTCCTCCTCTTTGCTTCTTATGAAGACAGCATTCGGATTGGACTATGACCTACCCTAAGGGGAGCATTTTAAGGTAATGACTGCTTTAAAGGCCTTATCTCCAGATGCAGTCCCATACCGAGGTACTAAGGATTAAGGCGTTAACATATGAATTACATGGAGACAGGGTTCATCCCATAACAAATTCTGATTAAAATATATTATAAGCCCCTCTAGTTTTTATAAACACAGTAGTAAGCTATGAAAATAGTGAGTTGATCTGTCACACATGATACATTTTCCTGTTGTATATGACTATCAAACAAATAAAGTGACATCTGGGATATACATTTCTCCAAAAAGATTTAGTTTAGATTGGGTCATTTATCTCTTAAGCTCTTATATAAATTCTTCCAGTTTTCAGAAAAGACAAAATATGTATTTTCTGAAGTAGGAATTAAAACAGCCTCATTCCAGGAGAATTACGTTTTATAACGGAAAAGTCCTTTGCTAATCTGTGCAACAATATAAAGTCAGAAAGAAATGTAAACACAAAAGATGAAGAAAATGCAAGACTAGCTAAATGCCATGTATTATTCCACTTTCTCCATATATATAAAACAATGCTCATTGGTTTTTTGTAATAAACACATCATATCTAAATATCATCAGTTAGCACAAAAATGGGAACTTTCCTTTCTAACATGTGTTATATTGCATTTTAACTAAGTAGGGTCTATTCCTTTTATTTCAAGGTGAAGAAGTAACTTTTATTTACAGAGTGGTTGAAGAGTGTGTGCAAAAAGTCCTTCCTTCCGTTAGAAGTCCAAAGGTCAATTAATTACTAAATAACTACTATATACTCAGTTGTATTTGTTTGAGGTTGCTATTGTAACAAATGACCACAAATTTAGAGGCTGAAAATAACACGATTATTTTCTGGTGGACCTGGAGGTTGGAAGTCCAAAATGAGACTAAAATCAAGGAGTCAGCAAGCCTGGTTCCTTCTGGGGGCTCCAGGGAAGAATGTGTTCCTTTCCTCCCTGCAAGTGCTCCCAGCATCCATTGGTTCTTGACCACTTCACTCCATTCTTTACTTGCTTAGTCACACTGTCTTCTTCTCTCCTATAATCAAATTTCTCTACCTACCTTTGTAAGGCTCACCCTGATACTACAGGATAATCTTTTAGTTTCAGGATTCTTAACCTAATAGTGTCTGCAAAGTCATTTTTTGCTACATAAGGTAACATTCACAGATTCTAGAGTCTAAGATGTGGACATCTTGGGGCCATTATTCAACCAACCACACCAGTGTTGTTTTGTATTACTGTTATAGTTAGAGACATTTCCTCTATGGGTTTATTACACAGGTGGAAAACACAAGGCCCATGGGCCAAATCCGGCCCTCCATCTTGTTAAATCCGGCCCTCCATCTTGTTTTATCTGGCCCACACCATGTTTCTACCCAGTGGCAGCACCAAGCTCATTGCCCCTAGTTAAGGAGTAGTTACATTTATACAATTCTAAAATTACATTTGGCCCTTTGAAGGCAACCAAGAGGCTGATGTGGCCCTTGGTGAAAAAAAAATGAGTTTGATACCCCTGGTTTATAATATAAATGGGGACATAGAAGGAGCCTATGCTATTAAATAAAGAGAAAATCTGTCTGTGTGGACTGAGAGCAAAAATAAGCAAAACTGATTATTTAAGACTGAAGAAACTATTTGGAAGAAGCTTGGAACAATACATGGGCAAGGACAGGAAAGGGTAAAATAAACACACTATGATAAGATAATATACAGAACTGGATTTCATAGGAAGAGCAAAACCTGGAGGGTGGAAACACATGTGAAGATGTCTAGTTCTTTTTATAAGGTCAGGTACATAATAGACAGTGGGTCAATATCTGTATGAAAAACTGGATGATTTATTGACATGGGAATTAATAAATCTATGAATAATTAGGAAGCTGGAGGTTGAAAAATGAGCCTGATAAGTTAGATTCAATGTGAAAACAAGGGAATTTTGAGGTTTTTGAGCATGAGAGATTTACTTTATAATTGTACATTATTTGGATAAACCCAATACCCCCAGGCCCTGGGGACACATTTTCTCTTTAATATCGAGTTCTTTTGCAATAAGAAAGTCTAACCATATTTACACACTTTTCCAAAGGCCACTTTCTTCTAATTACATTTGTAGAGAAGAAGTCAGTTTACCAGGCACCATGCTTTTCTATCTTCTCCTGACACCGCTCTGAACTTGAAGCTTTTCTCATGTGATTGCGATTCCAGATCAACGATGATTTCCACTAATCACCACCAACTCAAGGTTTTTGTATATAATTGTCTTTTACAAAAACTTTGGGAGAAAGTGCTAGAGTTGTAAAACAAGAAAGAAATAACTCCAAAGTCAATTCCAGACATGACATTGTATGGAAATTTATGATCTATCACTCACTACATGAAGTTTCACATGGAGAATGTCCTTCTGCAGTCCCTAGGTTAGGCACGTCACCTTCTCACAAATTTTCCTCACATTGGTGTCTGTGTTCCAGACCACTTCCTTCTCTCTCTAGCTGGCTTCCTGAAATGCAAAATGTTTGTCCTTTCTATTATGCAGACCAAAGGAGCACTCTCTTTCGTCCACCCTTGTTTAACTGGGATGCACCGTTTCTTCATTTTATTCAAACAAAAGGTTCATCAGTTCAGATGTGGAATTGCAACACTCTCTTAGAAAGTGTGTATTACAATACTTGGTTTGCTTTTGTTCTGTAAAGTGTAATAAATGCAAGAATTTTTGTAAATTTTTCTGGGAAGGTGTGTTATGAAAAGCTATAATCCTTGATTTGGACTTTTAGTTTAAACTACACTTCTATTATACTGTAGTGGGAGGAATTCAGCCATCCTATTCATCCATAAAATGTAGTAATATGCGTGTTGCTATAATGACTTAAAGGAGTGACATCCAGAGCCTAACCAGACACAGTGACAAGGGAACTCTGCTAGTCAACACTTATAGTTTTCAAGCATGAGGTAACTAGACCCTGGACAAGGGGGAGGGCAGAGTGATGGAAGTGAGAAACATTAATCAGAGATGAAGTTTTGGGGAAGAAATGGCAGACATTTGTGACAGAGAGGAACTAAAGAAAAGGAGAGAGTGTTACATCAAGGGAGAATGGTAGTGTGACTGACAAGCCGGTACATGCTCTGATAGAGATGCTATTTGATCTTTGAATTAAAAGGGAGACAGCAGTATACTTGTTAGATACACAGTTGTCAAAGAAATATGATTTGCATAGTGAAAAAAACTAAGTAAAAATAAAGTAAGTGAAGTATGGAAATGATGGTACACTAGAAGTTAATATGCATCAGCATGAGGGTTAGTGAGGTGAATGGAGAGAGTTGGCCAGGATCTAAATCTAATTGGAACAATGAATTCGCATTGTGAGTCACCAGAGGTTAGGCAAGAAGCAGAGAGATTGGGCAATCATTTACCATGATATTATCAGCAAGAGAGACTTGTAGGCTTTTGAGCTAGCACGACTACCTGGTCTCCAGACCTATATAACTAGCCTGTTTAAAATGTCTCTCAAATTTGCTATTTTCTCCCCATTTCTTTGTCCAAAACATCTGTTTGCATCACCAAACTCTATATCATTATGACGAGTTCTCTTAAAAATCCTCTCCTAAACCCATTCAGGAATTTCTCACTTCTCCAATCCTTGTCACGTCCTATGTCAGTTAATGAAGCTCTGCTGTCATCATGTGCCATTTGTGGTTCTGAGTCCCATGCAGGACTTAAGGCACAACAGTAAGCCAGTGCCACGAAGCTGAGGACAGCAACGCCGATATTTTGAAACAAGGAACATAACCTTAGGGGCTTTGAAGGCGTTTGCCACATGTAAGGTTTAGGGCTGAGGATTTCTTAAATGCACTTGAGTTTTCAATGTCCTGCTCACCAATTATGATGCCTCTTAAACATTACTGTTTAGTTCAGTGTCTATTCATCTTATACAAAAGGACCAATTGAAGAATTGTGAAGAGCAGAAAAGCACAGAATAGAAATAAGGACAGTAAGATGTAAAATTTTACTAACAAATTCATCACTGCGTCTAAAAAAAAACTAGGAACACAAGATATAAGTTTTTTAATTGATTAAGACCAATGAAGTTTTTGCTGTCAAATACGATTGGAAGGCAATGGTGACAAGAGGTGAGAAAGGTTTGAGGATTATATATAATGTGTGTGTAGATGTGTATGTATATAAAATATGTATACTCTATATTTTATAATAACACCAAGCAATAATTAGAACTGTGTACATAGCTGTCTAAAACCAAGTTTATGTTTCTCTCAATGTGCTAATAAGTATTTTTAGTGTTTGTTCATGAAAGTAATGTGTTTTCTAAAAATAATACATAAATAAAATGTCTGTAAATGTTAAGTCAAATTTTTTCTGCATTTTTCTTTGACAATTGGCTCAAATAAATATCATTTTAGACATTTGTAAATGGTTTAAAATTAATATGTTTCCCTTGAGACTACATACTTTTAGAATTCAACTTCAGTCACATTCAATGGTTTTGTTGAGAGAGTGAAATTTTGTCTCTTGTTGGTAAATGTAAATCTGTTTAAATATTTAGAGATAAATCACTGAGGGGAAGCAAGGCTTGCCACTTCATAATATGCCTTTTGCCATATTGGTTATTTTTACCTGATTATTTTTAGAAACAAAAGACTCAGGAAAAACTGATGGCCTTTCTCCTAATCACCTGAAGGAGTTTAGATAGAGGATAGAGGACCTGCTCCACGAAGGGAGATATCGTCATAGGTAACTACAGCTTAATATGAACTCAGTGTGACAAACAGAGGAGAGCCCAACTGGGGCCAATTGATCCACATCTTCTCTGTCTAGTTGTTCAGGATGGTCCAGCAAACATTTATTTGTTCACCAAACATTTGCTTTTTCATTTCCATGTGATTGCCTTCCTTCCCTTTGAGGTCCCAAACGACCATCATTACCTGCCTTCTTAGCTCCAGAAGGCACAGAAGCCTTAACTGCCTGATCTGTTTTCAGTTTCATGTTCTTATGAAACCCTTGCGTGTGCATATGTAATATATTTGGTCTTTTCTTCTCTTAACCTGTCTCATGTCAATTTGATTATTAACCCAGGCAGAGAAATTCAGAAAGTAGAAGGAAAATTATTTTTCTTTCCTCACATTGCTATTATTGTTGCTTTATATAATATCTTTGAATGTCTTAAAGGAAAAAAAAAACCTTCCATTTATAGTCTCAACCCCTTTTACTGAATATTATTTTTGAGGATATTTTTCTATGAGGTTCTTTAAACAAAACATAAGCAAGTTTTACAGTTGGTTTTAAAATATAAATTATGGTTTTTTAGGTGTTGAACGAAGAACCCTTCACTTACATTATTTCCAAACAGTATTGTCTTCTAATATTTGTTTCCTAAAGGACTGGAATTAAGATTTGACTCAGCTTGGAGGTGTTCACAAATGATCTTTTGAATCACCTACTCCTCTGTAATTTTATTCCTCTGCATTAAAAAGCTTACAGCATATTGCCAATTTTGCACTAATGATGCATGAAATGTAATGTTATATGAGTTTTCAGATTATTATACGAATGGCCATTAGTATGATGTTTCACTGTGCATTCCAAACTCATATGCCATAATTGTATAAAGATAATTTTAAAAAATGTTTGCAATTTCTCAACTTAATAGTATATTAAATTGCATTGCTTGCTATTCCAATTTAGCTGGTGAATTTTCATCAACATGTGAGCACAACTATTTTTAGCTATATGTTAACACAGGTATTAGGGAGATATAAAATTATCTCTCAATAACATATCCTAATTGTTCTGAAAAAATTAAATGCTTTATTGAAACAGACTACATCAAAGCAGATAGGTATTTTTGCCCTTTCAATTTATTTCATGCTATCTACAGGGTCTGCCAGAAGTAATGCCTGCTTGGCTATGGTCGGTAGGGCACATGAATGTCTTGCATGAGATGGACAGCAGTTTGAACATTTCACTAAAATGTCATATGGTGTGCTTGAGTGTGATGTTGTTATGTTATAGAATTACATGCCTGTGATTTTGTAATAAAACATTTTGTAATAAAACAAGGACATTATTGGTGCAGGACTTGGTATTTTTCTACTTTCTATTTATTTTCTTTGTAACAATTAATTCTGAAGTTACTATACCTTGTTTGTTATTGACTAGTGTCTGTTTTCCTCACCAGAATGTAACATCTGTGAGCAAAGAGGACCTCTCTGTTTTAGTGCTGTATCGTCATCATTGCATGGAACAGCGATTGTAAAATCATGCACTTCTAATGAATAGTCATTTGGCATCTACTGCCATAGAATGCTAGATTTTAAAGCTGTGATTAATCATACCATCTAATAGTTTTCTTCAAAAAATTACGAGAATATTTTATTAATAAAAATAAATATACTGACTAAACTATGAATATAATGAGTCAAATTTTTACCAACCTGTGATTATCATGTGTTCATATTCTAATCGTTTCTAAGTCAAATGGAGACTTAATCATTTCATTAAAAAAACATGCACACATTTTCTGGAAATCAGAGAGGACAGCATTTTCTGCCAGGACCTGGGCCAAGGCACAGACCTTGCATCAAGAAGACCTTCCTAAGAGAAAGGTAAGACTGAAGCACAGCTGGCTACAAATCTGTGTAAATTTCCAGTGAGTTAGAAATAAGCAGAACGTGTTTAAATCCGGAAGCTATCAATTGCCTTTAGGATATTAAAAGATAAACTGAGACACATTAAAAAATTTAAGAGTTCATTCAAATGAAATTGACTTGAATGGTGCATTCGATCTAGCAGGAACTGTTCAAAATGACAAACTTCTGCCTGTAAGGCAGAAGGGAGTGAGAACAAGAACGTTATACTAAGCATAAGGTCCGGTTAGTTATTGTAAAGTTACTTTCCTTCAGGGGTTGGCAGGGGTCTATCAGGCAGATGACCTAATTTGTGCCGATCAGGCATTTCCTGCTTGACTGGTTTAAGATTCCATTTCTGAGGCCAAAGCTGTCATTTAATCTTGGTTTGGTGATGTGGGTCTTAATATAAGTAACTCATCTTAGGCTTGTTGTCCTGTTTATAACAAGAGGAAGTCACCTTTAAAGAAGTAACTAAATAATTTTGAAGATATTGTAGGATGTACAAGTGATCTGAAAGTAAAAGATTAAGCAGAACATGAAAAGGGGCAAGAGACATTGGAGACTATTGCATGTTTGGGGGAATTGAGCCTTTTTGGAGTCATGTGGCGGATCATGTGGATGAAAGATTCGAGTGTTATTGTAAGCACGTCTTCCATTCTATGTTGAGAAATGATATTTAATTTATTACAAAACAGATAATCATTGAATATTTCTAGTCATGGGAGGAAAATTGTAAGAACCCTGTTTTAGAAGGATTAGCAATTTTGACAGAAACGAAATGTAACCCAAGGTAAGACCGTGGGCAGTGAGTGGGTGGCTGAAATTGGTCAGGCAAGGTATGATACATTGCTGAAATTGAGTAACAGCAATGGCATTTCTTGCCATTGCCAAAAAAGGCGTATTTAAGAAGACAAGGTTAGGAGTCTCTAGGACTCAGATATGGATGAAGTACTAAGCTAGTTCTGAACTATGAACCTAGTGCTGACTTTGATCAATTCATCAATTGTTCTAAAGAGGAAGCCCTTAGTGAGACTGCCTTATACTCGTCCTATCTGTGTCCCTTTTCTGTAAAGCCCCTAAATAAAGGTCATGCCATACAGAGACTCATCTTTGTGACAGTTATTGCTGTGAAGGCCCAAGTTAAAATTTTCATCAATATGCTCATTTTGTTTTATATATGTGTTAAACCTGGGGATATCAATGATAAATGATCTGTTCCCACATTCCACTGTATTTTGCAAGCACACTTATTCATAGCCCATTAGGATTATTGAAAATACATTTGGTAGCATCAAGTGGTATGATATGAAGCTGTCACACAGCTCTTTTTCTCTTAAACCTCCTATTTCCAATCTGTCAAATTTTGTTTTTTTTTAAACATTATTATTTTTAGTGGCTGTGTCTGTCCAGGAAAAAGACTACCTGCTAGGACGGTATGCTTCCTCTTTTGCAAAGAAGCCTGTGGGATTGTAAGTTACTGCTCTATGTCTTACCCACCTTCCCATGCTTCGCATGCTGCTTAGTCTTTGCTCATCGTAAGCTTTGACCCATAATACTCTAATCAATCTCCCACATATAAAGAAAATACTAGTAGGTTTTGCTTAAAAATTGGGAATACTCTTTTCTTTTTTCATAGAAGCCCCATTTTTCCAGTCTTTCTGAGTCTTTTATAGAACTACTAAAGCAGAACAATGGGGACACTCTCGAACCAGGACACTCCACAAAGCCATTGAAATGCCAGTGGCTTGCTAGGTCATGTGAGCTTACACTTGGCTGCCAGGTTATTGGGAGCTAAGCACTTACCTCTTTGGTATGAGAACACTGTTTATCTCCCTGAGCACACTCTTACCAGTTTCACTCAACACAGGGTCATATTCTCTCAGTCCTGCACAAATGGCTCCATTTTTCAGCTGGTTACCCTAAATTCTGAAATTGAATGAGAAAAAAATCCTGATGAATTTATGAAATTGTAGAGTACTAGAAAACCCTCTCATCTTACTGCATATAATGAAATAAGGTTTAGCAAGAAGTCTGTTATATCAAATACCTCAGAGGCAATGCTTTTTAAAAGGAGTCGTTTAAATACAATTACCATTGTCTTTTAACAAATAACCAAAAAAAGAACCACATTAGGTTTCTGATGGTATTGTGGTATTATCTAGTGTGAAGCATGGCTCCTATCGAGTAATAAGGATTTATGTCACTTAATAAACTAGAAAATCTAAGGAACACAATCTGTGTCTTGTTTATGTTTAAGTAAATATAAGGAATAATTCTAGCCTGGGCATCATTTTGTGGGAATAACATATAATGAGGTGTTTAAGAGACTCAGAGTATTCTAAAATATTTTTAGGCATTTGTTTTTGGTTTTTGTTTTGAATGTTAAAATACTAGCATGAGTTACAATAGAGAGTTTGAAGCCCAAATGGGAAATTGTGCATTGTAATGGGGAACCCCAAAGGCAGGACAACCATGTGTATCCCAATTTGTTGGGGCCAGTCCTGTTCATACCAATTGTCCTCATGGCATTATTAACAACTCTGCCTTTTATTTTAAAAAATTGTCTTGGTTTGGAATTTAAATTATATGTTAGTTATAAGGCACAGATTGAACATCACTTATCAGTTAAAATTTATATTTTTCACAATAGAGAGAAGAGATTGGAGATAGGAGGAGAAAGATGGAAAAATAGAGAATAATAAATAGGATTGGATCTTCCTACATGAAAAGTCTGTAGTTATCAAATCATGAGACTGCATAGCTACACACTAATTTTTTAGTTCCAATTACATTTAAGTAAAGATATATCACCAGTGACTAGGACGATATTCTTTTTTGAAGTTTGGCCAAACAACGAATGTAGAAGATTGTGTTGATAATGGCCATTGGCCAAGTACATAGAGCCCATTAATCTGCAGCCATTATCAGAACAGAAACACCTATTGATTCAGTGACTGAATAAGAAATTGTATCTAATATTTTAATTCAGGACTCTTTCTACTAAACTATACCTATGATTGTTAGCACAAAGGTAGGTGCTAACAATCATAGTACCCAAACGTGTAAGACGAAGAGTGGTGGGGGTAGGAAGTGCGCTACACAGCAAGGCTACCTTCCAAGTGGAAATGAAATGCTCAGTATGTTGTCCTTCCATCATATTTTAACTGAAAATAACTAAAGCTGTTACCAAAATAGCCATTTTTTCAAAAGAATAGAGGTTTAACATGTTTTAAGTGTGATGTTCTTAAAAAAATTGTGGACTTTCTACACATGACACACTGGAACCTAATGGAACCATACTAAGGAAAGAAAGAGCCTACAATTTCTCACACCTCATTTTCTGTCTTTATTCTGTGATGTCAAAGTTCACTTTTTAGCCAATAAATACCTTTGCATAAATTTCATTTTTGTAATTTTATGAGTACACTGGTGAGTATTAAAATGCTGTGAAAATAGAGATTTGGATAAGTTTTATGTCATAGTTTTTCTGTAGATTTATTTTTATAACTGTGTTCATTTTTGGATTTCTGATACAACTATTGCACTCTAGAAGATACAAGAATATTTTATACAATGGTGATGTGTGTATTCAAAAAACAAGTGTAGTGGAGAAATAATTTTGATCATTAATGAAGTAAATGAACTTTGCTTTGGCAGATAGCTTTTTTCCTTTTTAGAAGAATTGTGAATTGTGGGAACAAAATCCAAATTTTTACTCTATTTATAAACCCTTTCAATTCATGCATTATCTTTTATTCCTATCAAATGCATATGCAATTTATAATAATTTAATTAAGCCATATTGTCACATTTAATTTTTTTCTAATAGGTAGTATGTCAAATATTTTCCAGGTATTTGCAGCCTTAAAAATTATTCATCTCATAGCAATTTAGTTGGTATAAATTAACAAAAATTTACTGGTAATTTACCTAGTGCTGGGAAATTTAATTTTTACTTTTGTGCTAATTAAATGTCACTGAAATCTACATCTTTAATATACAAAATTTTGCTTCTTCTAAATTTGCTATGTAATTTCCTCTGGCTGAAGTAACTAGATCAAAACATTAAAAAAGTATATTCTTTAAAGTCTTTGGCCAAATACTTCTACATTACTTATAATGCCACAGGCAGCATAAGAATTTGTAGTTTTAGTGCAACTTTACAAGAATTGTTTTTAATGGTGTTAAAGAACAAAATTCAGCAGAATAAGTGTGAAGATCCAATTAGCTTAGTAAATCATTCAGGAGTCAGGCGGCATCTCCTTTAGCAACTAGAAGGGGACTCTGAGGGATTGTAAAAAAGGAAAGTTTTTATAGGAAGAAGGGTGAGGCATGGGAGCTACTAATTAAAGAAAAGAAAGGACTATTTTTAGACCAAGGTATCTTCTTTGGGTGGAGGGGAAGGAAGACAATGGTGTTTATCCTACAGGTTGCCTCTTTTCTCCATGGGGCATGGTGACTGACAGATTACCTCACTGAGTTCATCAGAAAAATTCACACTGGTTGATTGAGATGTTTCTGGGAGAGGTTGAAACAACAAAAGACAAGATCTTAAATCTAGGCTTGATACCATGGGCTTTTAGTACAAGTGACAGAATTTGGGGCCTGTGGTTTTCTCTTCGATAATTAGTAGGCTTAAAAGGTACCTCAATTTTTCATTAATTTGTGATTATTTTATTTCTAAGAAAGATAAACATATTTTCTAGTATTCGTGTACGGAGAAGAAAAAACATACTGTTAGAAGAAAAAAACAATGTCTTTAAAAATGTAATTTCCAATGTTTTGAAGTATGTGATTCTCTTCCATAATTTCCTGCTTCTATTTTATTTAATGAAATGCTTTTTATCAAAAACTCAATTGTAAAGCTTTTAATATTTTTAAATGTTTTTAAGTTAATTACATAATCATTTGCATAATGATTATACCCAAGAGAATCATTTTTTTTTTCTCTTGTGGCTCAGCAGTAGATTGAGAGCAGATTGTGATGACCATTCATTTAGGACTGAACGAGATTTCAGGGAGGAAAAACATTTTCACCTATTGTGTAGCAAAGAACAGTAAAGGAGACCTGACTGATGACACATTTAAAGTTTAACATCAGCTATGGAGATACGGGCAGGCATGGCATGCTTCCTATCGTGGATCAAAATAAGGTGCACAGCATCCCCTGGATAGGATATTCTTATCAAAACATTTGAGCCCATTCGACCCTTTTAATGTTACTTTTTTACTTATAAGATAGATTATAAATGAAGAAGGTAAGAACAATTGTGTTAGAAATTGAGTATTATAGTAGATAACAGTGTGTCATTGCATTTGATTCGTTACTGTTGTGCACTTTTCTCATTCATTGCCAAGAATAATGTTGTATTTAAATCACTGTACAATAAATTAGGACAGAGTTTTATAGAATTTATGTTCGAATATGTCATCTCACTTGAAACACATCACAGTCTTGGAAGAAAGATATAGCTGTGCTCACTTTAAAGACGAATCTAAGACTTCAGGGGAATAACAGTGCCCCATCTGCACTTACTACATGTAACCACATTCTTGAGGAAATCCCCTCAAGTAGCCAGGGCAGGTGCTGAATTAGAAGGTTAGGGAGCTCAGTGTTCCAGGGGTGTAACATTAGAACTATTTATTTCGCATCGGCTGTGTGAAACTTCATAGTAACTTTTGAATTGTTTAATTGGTCTGAACATCATCTTTAAGAACTCATTCATTCATTCATTTATTCATTCAAGCATTCATACATTTGATGGATATTAGTATCAATTATGTACCAGGCAATGTTAGATGTATATGGGAAGCAAGAGTGAATAAAAGGCCCCCACTCTCACGGAGCTTACATTCTGGTGTGGAGAAAACAAACTTTAAACTACTTTTTGAAATTATATATAGACTCTGTCAAATGGTAACATATGGAGAAAAATAAAACTGAGTAATTAAGTGAAAGAATTAATAAGGGTGGAGGCAAAGCAGTATACACTGGTTTGGCCAAAAAGTTCATTTGTTTTTTTCCATTAGGTAGCAGCACTTAGTTGTCTTTAACTTCATTAGAAACAATAGTGTTAGATTGTACCCTATGACAGCTGTCATATCAGTATGCATTAAAAAAAACTTATCAAAATTATAAACTTATAAACATTAAGAGTCGCTTAGCACCTTTGAAACTTTCATCTTTATTGCAGAAAAGAAATAGGTTTGATACCTTATTTTTAGTTGTAGATAATAATATAGCACTGAAAGAAATGTCAAATAAATGTAAGTGCAAAAATTGGATTTGTGATTCTCCTGATAGCTCAAAAAATAAGATGTTCATGATTTCTTTTCACCACTGTAATAACAGATTTTCAGGGAAAAAGATTGGGTTAGAAAAAACTGCAACTCCTATTCTTATGTACTCTTGAACTCCCAGAAATTTAATCCCACTATTTAAAAAATAATATAATGAATGTATAATACATACATAATCTTTTCACTTAAGGAACAGAAATTAATTATGTAATTTTTCCTCCAATATTCAGGTAGAGCACTTCACCAGAAAGTGTAATTATTTCATTTTTAGTCAGTTTTTAAACAAAAATGATTAAACTAATTTAAGATCTCTTACATAACACACACACACACACACAGACACACACACACAAAGGTAAGCATCAAAAACAACTGGGAAAAAACCTAACAAGCAAATTACATGTGTCAAATAAACACATGAGAATATGTTGAATGTCATTAATGAAGGAAGATCTATAAAGTAGAATAATGATGTATTCTTAATCTTTCAAATTGTCAAAATTTATTTAAAATTATGGAACCCAATTAACTGAATAAGGCATTCTCAAAAACAGTTACTCAAAAGTTAAATAAATTCAGATTAATTTGGAGTGTTAAGAAATATTTATACAATTTTCTTAGTACTTCTATTTAAAGAAATTTATCTTAAGCAAATGTTCAACAATGTATAATAACGCTTATCATTATGTACTTTATCACAGCAAAAAATAGGGAGTAACCAAATCATCTAAAAATAGGAAGATGATTGGTTAAAATGTAGTTAATTCATGCAATGTTTGAAAACCATAATCCTTCTAGTCTAATCAGGTGTATACATTCTAAATGTTAATAACTTTAGATATCAATTAATAAAAAATGAGATGTAGATAAATCAATAGATTATAACAACCTCTGATCAGCCCTTTCCAGACTGTAGAGACAGGGCTTCCCCTCCAGTTCCTCTGCAACTGGCTGCCCGGGCACCTGGCAGAACTTCCCTAAGCTTTGAGAGGTCAGGCCACCGATCATGCGAGGTGCTCCCAGCATCGGTTCTATGTAAACCTTGCAGTCTGATAAATCTAAAGCACCTGTTATTTTTCATTGATTGCCATGATACAGATCATCCTATTGTAGTCTCTTTAATATGTAATAATCCTCATGCTTCCCTGTGTTTCTTCAACCCAAACACCTCCCACTTTTCCTCTCTTTCCAAAATCTTCCCACTTTGTTCTCTGGCATCCCTGTTCCATAGTTATCAAATTCTCTTTTATCACAAGTTGTTTACTCAATATTACTTTTACTTTTCCTAAATTTGCTTTTAACTAAAGGCATTACATCTCTAGTTCATCTATTTCAACAAAATAAGAAATGTATTCTTTTTTCACCTAGCAATGCTTCTCAGCTATTAGTTCCTTATTCTGATGTAAAATGCCCTTTTCTCTGGAAGCTTATGAAACTGGGCTGAGCTCTCTTCATGTAAGAATTTTTGGTATCTAGTCAAATTCCTAGCTACTCTCATTCATAAAGAGCTTCTAGATCATGATCATTGTGAATAACTGAAATCTAGCATGAAAGTCCATTGAACAAGCTAGACCGTTTAATTCTCGACTTGCTAACTCCAGTGACCTTCGTATCCATCTCATTTCAGTTTTCTGCTTCTGCCAGAACTACACTCTAAAACTTACAGAAGTCCATTCTGTAATATTAAGTTTATACATCTCTCTTTCTGGCTACATACAACCTCCTGTCATTCTGGTTACCTGCCTCTGCTGTTTCCATCATACATTGTCTTTGACCTCATGAAAATCCCCAGTCTCTTGACCATTTGTGGATAACAGGGCCTGATGCCATGTGTAGAGCATGCGCAGCAGAAATGACACAGCCCCTCAGCATGCACACTACAGCGTGACAGGCAACGTGTGCTTATCTGAAGGGTCAGACCACCGTCTCAGAGCGTGCACAGTGAGCGACATAATCCACGTGTGCCTATCAAAGTCGCACAAAACAACATAGGAGCATTTACCGGAACTGACATAAACATGTGCCTATCAAAGCTGCTGTGCACAACATGTGCCTATCGGGATTGAGGAAAGCAACATGTGCTTATCGAAATTAAGATAAACATATTTATGAGAAATTGTTCAATATCAACATGACTTTGCAACCTCAGAAACAGAAAAGCAGAGGACTTCAGACCAGGGACGATGCATCCAGAGTTGCCAGTCGCTTGGAGACATCCTGAACATTCAGCCTCAGGAGAGAAAGAGCTCCACTGCGTGTGGTCCATCTGACTCTGTCTTGCAAGACGTTGACCATCCAGTCCATTTGCCTCCTGGACCCAGACCTCATCCGGACTCTTCAGGCTCGGGTTTGTTAACCCCCAATTCTCGCGTGGTGTTATTACTGACTGTCTTTGAGTGGTTACTATTGCTACTAGGTTAGTGAGATTTGGGTTGAATCTGCATTGATAAAAGCTGAGTGAATAGCACAGTCACCTGTGTTGGCTCCTTGTTATTTCGCCGCGCAATGTCACCCACAGGACTGGTGATCCTGTAAGTGGCTCAGTGCCTTCAGTTCTTAAGGCCTGGATCAGATGACCCAAACGGGAGTCAAAGACTGGCTTGTATGAAAGACTATATCGCAAAAATTTCTCTTGCAACACCGCTGCATTTTTTCACAATTGTTACATCCTTTCTTCATTGTCTTCCCTAATCAGTTTAATTCCAAGATAGTATTATCACTGCGTTTTCCTGGCTGGCTGTACATTCATTGCCTTCAGATACCAAAATGCTTAACCATGATGAATTCTACTGTATTGAATTCACAAACAACCCCCAAAGAACTATGAGAGAAGGTGAGCCCTGCCGGAGGAGTTTGCTTTTGTAAGGGCCACACAGGTTCGTGGTAGCCCACCTCACACGGTAACTCAGTCCTCCAGGAAATCTCATAATTTTCTAATCAGCTGGTTCCCACTTCTACGTGGCCCTGATTTCTCCTTTAACTTGTAATCTTGTTTGTTGACTACTCTTAAAATTAAATGGAACTAACTGCATTTCCTAAATCTGGTAGTGTGGATCCTGGTATATGTTCTATAGAGTCGTCACACTTTCTTTATTGTGATACATTTTTCCTTTACTGATACTGCCTGTTTAGTTAGTTACATCAGTCATTAGCATGATGAATGTTGCAACAGAAACAGACAAAGCCATGTGAAGTAAAAATGATTTAGTCTGATTTCATTTCAATAGCTGTATGAGTTACAGCCCTACCATACAGGCAAAATATGGTAAAAAGAGCAAAAACATATGCACAAACAAAACAGCAAAAAAATATTGAAGATTTGTGTATCTTGAAGTGAAGGGATTAGAATCAAGAGATTACAAAAGAAGTGCACAAAAGACTGTTAAATAGCATTAACAAATCTTTAGACATAAAAAGAGGGCACAAAAATTTAAAGAAAATCAAAGAAATGCAAATGTAGCAGGCAAGAGAGAAAGCGAAAATCTTAGTGTGTGTTCAGACTAAAAACAGAAGGAATTAGAAAGAATTAGGTAGCAATGTGGCTCATACCAGGACACAGACTTCGTTTTTGAAATTTGAGAGACTTAGTTTGTGTGACTAATAGTAATTGACTGGGCTCAGTATGTACTTTTAGGGCCATAGACAAAAACAATTTAAACAGAACTTTTAGTGGTTTACATGAAGACTCAATGCATGGGCATGGAAATTCTATTTTTTACGGATCAAGATGATGATTTATGTGGTTGTGTATATTTTAAATCAATATTTAGAATAAATATAGAAATTATAAATTAAATTATATTCTTAGAAAAATGTGGTTTACATAACCTGTGCTTATTTGGTATTATAAGCATAATTGATGTTTAGGAGAATTTTGCACATTAGAGTAGCTAACAAATTTGTTTTCAGTTTCCAATTTAAAGTTTGTAATTTAGTTAATTGTTTTGTATTTTAATTTTAGAGAGGAAGGTATAATGTTTTTAATTGGTCTATGACAATAATAGGATATTATTTAGGTAATTGAAATGTTAAAAAACTAAATTTTTGTATTAAATGTATAGTTTACTTGAATATTATTTAAAGCATAGCCCTGAATCATCTCGGTAAACCAAAACTATCCTAAAAACATCAGAGGTATCAACTATTTTTTCTTTAAATTCTAAGACCTGCATTTCCTACAATTTACCTTGCACTCCAGGGCACATAGTGAATATGCCCACAAAACATTTCTAAAATGGATGTTTGTATAAAACTGTTAGAATTATGTTTAGTATTAATATTTAATGATATTAGAGATGCTTGTGAAAGAAAAATAATACAAGCCTATATTTTTAAGGTGGCCTTAATTCTATAAAGATTTCATGCACACACACATATAAATATATTATGTATAATATGTATGCCATTAATGAATATTAAGCCTAACTTTTTTTAACTCCAAGAGCAATCTGCAAAAACTTTTCTTTCTAAGTTGCACTGTGTTTGTTTTCTGTTTCCAAAGAAGTGGAGGACTGAATTATTTTCAGAAGAAACTTTTATTTGAGAGAAAGATCTCTTGAAAATGAATTTTTATTTTTAGAAATATAAAGAAAGTTCTATTCATTACTCATAGGGGAAGTGACAAAATCTCAATTTTTTGATTATGCAAATCGTATGTGGTGGGGTCTGGGGTAAATCTCTGCAGACTTGGCTTTTTATGCAGTATGGAAGGATTTTTATTTTAATGAATGAACATAACACTGTACCTCTAAAGGCAGTTTATTTTCACTTGTGCAGAGTCATGGAGATTACCCAGAGGTCTGACTAAGTACAGGAGGTACAAATAACATAATCTTTGAGAAACACTTTTGGGGCCAGAAAAATAATTTTTCTCCTAACTTTTGAAATTCTTCTGGATGGACTAATAACCAAATTAATGTGAGACAGATTAATACGAGAACATTGCCAACTTTATTACATATGTACGTATAGGGGTTTCACGGAGAATATGAGACTCAAGGACACATCATACACTTGAGGCTTATATGCCACTCTGGAGGCAGAAATCTGGGATTTCAAGGTGAAAGTAGCAATTCACAAGTAGATAAGAAAGAGCAAACGTGGTAAATAAATTCTTTCCAGGCCACCCAGAAACCATGGGAGGTAGAAGAAAGTCCAACAAACAGGCTTTACTAGATTTCTTCCTGTCTGCTACACTCTCAATTCATTTATTAAGGAGCATATGCTAAAATGCATATGCAAATTTGCTTTCCTAAAGCAGGTTTTTCTATCCGAGTTCCTTTAGGCAGGTAAACAGAGAGGACTAAAGAAAGGCTCTTTCTAAGTCTTTCGTTTCTTAAAAATAACCAGCTTAAAGTAATAAATATCTCAAAAGGCATATTTTGAGGTGGTAAACTCTGGTCTCTCTCCAACCCAGTGAACCTCAGCCTGACTTTCTGTGTGGCTCAACCTGGAAGTTAGGTTCCCCGACCAAGTCTCAAGGTCATGTCACTGTGGGTAACCTACATACACCTGGTTGATTATTATATCCTAATATTAATCACTGTGATAAGGCCAGAGCCTAAAGGCACAGTCCTGTGGTTTCTTTGGAAGGGAATAAGCATTTGCATTCTCAGTAATGCTTTGGAAGGCAAACCCTTAAAAAAGAAGTGGGGGTTACAGGAGGCAAACTTTAACTAGATGGGGCTGGAGCGAATGAGAAAATTCTTACTGGGAATTATGCTTGGATCATCTCTGGTGATAGTGATGAAGAAAGGGGAAATAGAATATAGTTTAATAAGTATGCCTCAAATGGAGCCCACAATCTATGTTTACATAAAGCTCTCCTCCCCTCCACTCGCTACCTCATGATTCTGTTAAGAAAGCCTGCATACTGAGACATACTAACTTTTAAGAATAGAAAACTTAGTATATAGTACCAAACACACAATTAGACAATAAAATAGCTTTTAAAATGTATTATTTTCTCACATTCAACATGTTGACCTGTTTTCCATGCCAAAATTATACATTACAATCTACTAGGGATAGATCTAATCCAAATATTTTAAGACCACACTCCCCCATTTGAAATGCCTGCCATGGCGTTTAATAAATGTGGCTAACATGAGCTCCTTGTTTCAGTTCAAGGCAGGTCTTCATTATCTCTCTCACCAGCATAGTTTTGTTCTTTTTTCTCTACATTTCTCTTTGTCAGATTGCTGCTCTATTCTGCTTACGGCTTCCACTTTTCACAAATGAGGTTGCCATGGCTGTAAACTGAAGTCCAATTCTACGTTAAGTTTCAACTTTAGAGCTCATGAGCATTAGAGAAGGAGGGAGAGAGATAAGAGACAGAGAGAGAGAAACCCAGAACCCAGACCCCAGGTCTGGAGTCAAGGAAGTAGACTCTGTTTAATACCACAGGATGTAACACGAAGCAGAGCGGGGCCCTGCACTGGGTTTAATGCACTGGTGTCGCCCTCAGAATTCTTAATTGTTTTGAATAAGGAGTCTTGCATTTTTATTTTTCACTGTACCTTGTAAGTTATGTAACTGATCCTGTTTTTTCCCTTACAATTTCTTCTCTACAGAGCAGCCAGAGTAATTGTTTAAGCTAGAAATCAAATCATGTATTCCCCTACATAAAACTATTCTGCCAACCTTCTTCCCAAATTTTTAGAATAAAATCCACATTCTCGACTCTTGCCTTAGAAATCCTACATTATTTGGCTACTGCCTAACTGGCCCACTGCCCCTGCTGGTCTCACACTTGCCAGGCTGGCCTGGCCTTTTAACGCTTTTCCCACAAGCTAAACTCCTTCCTGAGATCTCTGAGCTTTCTGATCTTTAATCTCAGAAAACTTTCCTCCAGCTCTCCTCATACCTGACTTTTTAAAATCATTCAAGCCTTACCACCCACATTTCATCATTAATGATGCACCCCCTAAGGAGTTTCTCTGGTAACTACTGCATTTTCTTTATTGTGTACGTTTATTTGTTATTTTGTTTTACGAGTTTTGGTCTGTCTCCTCAGCCAGCCTGCTCCACCCCACCCTATCTAACATCATCTCCTTGAGGGCAAGAATATCATTTGCTGGTTTGCAGTTGTAGCCCCTGAACCTAGAGCAGTTTGTGGAATACGGTAATTGCTCACAGTGTTTTCTTGAAAAGTGATTGAAAAGAATTAGAAGTCTTAGAGAGAGAAAAAGCAATTTTGAATCAGCTCAGTGCCCAAGGTATTTGTGAGTGTTTGCCCCAATGAAAGTGCCATAAAATTGTTCATTTGGTCAAAGGTTAACAGAAAAAAAAAATAGAAGAGTATAAACACTAATTGTTTTATCCATTCTAATGTTTATCAATAGGTAATATAGTTAAGAAATTACAGTTCAGATAGCATTCATTTATCCAAGATCATCAAAGAAAGTTTATTTATTTTGATTGAACAAGTCATTGTCTCTTTCTTTTACTGTGTGTGAACATCTGGGAGCAACATGACTGAGATAGTGCACTTGTTTGTGCTATGGGCGTTTCTCATAATGAGTAAGCTATTGTTTCTTTTATGTACACACTGGAGCCATAACAAAATGTGATTCAAAATATAATGTTCCAAGGATATATCATTAACAACACACTCACGTCAGCGCATTTTCACTGAGCTGGCAACACCTCAAAGAGGGTACGTACTACAATGTGTTCTAACACTCTATGTTTAGTGTTTTTAGTGACAACACGTAATTAGACTAGTGTTTTGCAACTGATGTGTGACAAAACTTAAGTGGACGGCCTTCACCGGCACATCTGCTGTGGCTGAGCAGCTGTTTACCTTCCTCCCCTGGAGTTATTAATCAATCATTGTGCCCAAGAGGAGAAGAAAAGCTAACATTAAATAACTGGTAACATATATGAAGTGTTTACTATGCATCTTGTGTGTGTTCAATCTCACAACGGTTCCATGAGAGCAATTCTCCATTTTCATCGCATAGAGCGCAATGTAGTGCTAGTGTAACAACAGAGCAGCCTGGGTTTCTGCTGCCTCCTGCTGTGTGCATGCAGAGCATGATGATTTGTGGGGAAGCAAAACGTTTTTTTAATAACCAGGTTCTCAATTTGGGGGAGCACAGGACATCCCTGCTCCAAGACATCCTCTTCTGCAAAACACAGAAATCCCCTTGTTCCCAAAAAGACTGAAACCCAAACTCATGCCCAGAGCTCCCCCTCCGTGATTATCTGCCGTTTTGGAGCCAAAGGCTTCTACACGAATGGATCTCCATCCTCAGGTTCTCTCTGTCTCTGGAGGGTGAGCTTGTGTGTTCCAGCATCACCATTGCCTCCCTCGGCTTCTGTCTCTCTCTCTCCCCTGAGGTGAGGGAACACTGTCAGATACCTGCAGCAGGTTGTACAAGGGGCTCCCTCATTGGGGTGCCAATGCCTGAGGCTGCTCATGCCCCTGGGGCTGAGGAGCTTTCTCTGCCCATGCCTCCACATGCTGTTCTCAGAGCAAGAGAATGGAAGTGGTCCCAAACCTGTGCCAGGAGAAGGGGTGCAGCCTGGGCTCCTGCCTTGTGGTGCAGAGCAGTAGCATCCCGTGGGCCAATGCCCAGTGATGTGCATGTCTCAGCATGCAGACCTACTCCAGAGCATGCAGACAGGGCAAGGCAAGAGCCGTAAGTGGGGCCAGCATCCTGCAGGGTCCTGTGAATGCTCCACACCCCACCCTGACCAGGGCGAGGGGTGAGGAAGAGAGAGTGAGCTTCTGCACAGCCCACTATTATAAATCTTTCCCACCCAATCCCACAGGGTGTGGGAGTGTCCATATCCCAAGCAATTCAGGCCAACAATCCATTCCTCAGCAGACTAAATTAAAAATCATTCTTACCTATGTTCCTCTGAAATTCTTGTTTCTGACACACACACACGCAATCAATCTCATATTCCTTTATTAGTCTTCTGACTATTGAGACAAAAAGATCTGTGTTTCTTATTCCACCCTTTTTTAAAATTTCAATTTAAGTCAGGTGTAGTATTTTTTTAAAGATTTTATTTATTTTTAGAGAGAGGTGAAAGGAGGGAGAAATATAGGGAGAGAAACATCAATGTATGGTTGCCTCTCATGCACTTCCTACTGAGGACCTGGTCTGCAACCCAGGCATGTGCCCTGACTGGGAATTGAACTGGTGACACTTTGGTTCCCAGGCCAGAACTCAACTCACTGAGCCACACCAGCTGGGGTATAAGTCAGGGGTAGTATTATAGATTGCAGCCAACCCCCAAGTTCTTCGAGTCTGATTCTTGAAGATTCGGCTTTTTGGTCTCCTGAAGGGTGCAGGCCTAATCTTATTCCTGACATCAGGTTCACAGGAGTTTTATCACATGCTGCTTTGAAGGAAGAGAGCACCATAGGAGGGTGTTCGTGAGGTGGGGTATACCTTGGTTCAAGTCACAGGTTTTCCATCAAAATGGTATAATTTTAAACATAATACCTTTAAAATAATCATTTTCTCAAGTATAAAATCAAATGTAATCACATAACATGTTTACCTTGCAAAGTTTTTGTGCAATTAACAATAACATCTAGCACTCTCCTTTGAATGTATTATAGAACTTTTTTTCTTCTAACTCTATTTGGGTAATAATAGAGGAGGCAGGCTCTTTTCCCTTAAAACGTTGCTCCCCATTAATGCTTCAAACTGCTTATTAAAAGGCATATTTGTCTCTTAAACATCAAGTTGTGGCACAAAATAAGTACCTGTTAGATAGAAATGAATTTATGCAAAACAGGTAAAATAGAATAAAGATATGATTCCTACCAGTGTATTTAATGCAATAAATGTTTTTGTATATTGTTTCATTAATTCTAGACATTTATTACCCCATTAAACTCCAACCTCCAAGAAACACCTAGAGAGGGAGCATCAGGTAACTGATTACAAATTTTATTATTTCATAAAATGGACTTTTTATACAGCTAGTGCTTATTGGTATAGACTTTTTAGCTTAAGAAAACAATACTTGGGAATAAATACTATTAAAAGAGAAAACAATATGTTACAAATTTTGGCATTAGGAGTTTCACGAAATTCCTTGTGAACAAGCTTTGGCTTGAAAATATATCCAGTTTCCTCCCCAAATCCTGTCATTTCCAATGACGAGTAGCCTTAAATTTTTTTTATTTCCTTTTAACTACTTGTGTTTAAAGAAAGTACATCTCCATATCTCTTAATAATTGACATTCCTTTATATAAACACTTAATAAAATGTAAAACTTATTTTTCTTTCAAATGAATAAAACTATTGTCCCAGGATTATTTCAGATATTTTGTTTGAATTTTGTGCCTGGTAAAAATGTGTTTTTCAACAATTAGAAAACCTAAATTATTCTTTGTTAAATTTCTCTTTTACAAAATTTGGTTATGAGAATATATTTAACTTTCAAAAAGATTTTTGATAAAATATTTCTTTTATAAGAAGCAATTTTCATGTATAATTTAACACCCACTTACCTCTCAAAACAGAATAAAAAGCATTTAGGATCATCATTAAACTGCTCATCTTCAAATATGACTAATTAGTTTAACATTATGCTTCAGGTTTTCCCTTATATGACTCAGGAAAAGACCCTAATTGTACATTTTACAGCCAAGTGAATGGAATAACGATGAAAACTGGCAGTGAGTATAAAATCATTTTGTTGATAATTTGACCTCACTGCTGATAAGAAAGAAGAAGTATTTTTCTTTTTTTTTTCTTTCTGTCACCAGGACTATAATTACATTTCTAAAAATAATTTTCTAAAAAAGTACAAGGATTTTATTGCTGAGCTCTCTGAAAGATAACTTAATTATGGACTTGGACCCTGAGAAATTGTCAGATACTGAGACGTAAACTTTTCAGTGAAGGATAAAACCAGAGATCATTTAACCAGCTTTATTCCTTGTAGAATGAGGGATGATGGGCCTGAGAGTTTTTCCCAGAGGGCGCCGATGAAGAGTAGGCACAAGTTCCCAGAGTCCCTGATTCCCGTCAACCTGTAGCCTAGTGATTACCTGTTGACCCCATCTCAGATTATCCTACAGGCGTCTGTGTGGTGAGAGTATCCTTTCAGATTAAGGGATGTTCTGTCCTTTTATAAATTGCAAGCTGGGACCTGAGAGCTATTTTGCTTTTAGAGTAGCTGATACACTTATACCTTTCTACTCACAGCTCTTTCTGTCCTAATCACAGGAACAAAACCCTGAAAATACAAAATGGTTGAAATAACTATGCTGGTTGAAAGGGTAGGGCAAGCTCGGAGTCCTTCTCAGCCTGAGCCTCCTCATCGTGCCTGTAGCTTCCTTGTTACAGCCTAGGCCTCGCATCCAAGGCACCGAGCTCAATGAGTGGCATTGTGTAGCAATGACTGATTATGTTCTTCTGCCTTGTATTTCCTTTCTTGCATTCTTGAAATCTGTTTCTGAAGCATACATGAAATACACACTCCTTCTCTGGGGAATGTTCTTTTAAAAGAGCAAAGTTTGAGGCTACGTAAAAGAGAACACATTGTAATATGGAACAGATATAATGCAAATTATATATGCTTTTTCTTTTTCCTGAAGTTTCTTATCCATAATTGATATGATTCATAGGTTCTAATGATTTCAATTAGACAGTGAAAACTGGATTTACATCTTAGGTCTTTATTCTTGTGAAATGTTTTGAATAAATAGAAGTCCTCAGTGGCACATAAGTTGTCACATCACACACATATGTTCAATCTTGTGTGAATTGTACAGTGTAGGGACCTATATACACAAGCACCATTAACAGTGAACTCTATAGTCTAGCGTTTAAGAGGGTTTGCAGTGGAGGCAGATTTTCTCTGGCTAACTGTCCATGAAAACTGTTGAAGATCTCTTTGCTCACTCTCCTCATCTATAACATAGAGATGATAATATTATCCCCTTATGAGAATTATTAGGGTTCAGTTACTACTTAGTTGGCAAAGAGAAAAGGCTCTATAAAAATGGTTGTTAATTATATCACAAACAAGCATGGGAGATATTGGGTGTGATGGAGAATGAAGAATGAATGTTCTTGTTTGAGGGAATTTTCTGCAGAAGCAAACATAGTTGAGACTGAAAATTGATGCATAGTTGTCAAATAAATAAGAAGCACTGGGCACCATTTACCATATGGTTGCATTCATTTTTCATCTGTCCTTGACCACCAAGAAGAGTTATTCCATGCTGGGTCAGTGCATGAAAGAAAATGGGAAATAGTCCAACACTACTAAACTCTAACATTTGAGATTAAACAAAGCATCTTTTAATTTCCAGGAATCAGAAAAAGAAATTATAGCTTAGCCTTTCATATGGGAAATTGATTGCCTAAGTTTACCAAATCTCCTTTAAGTGAAAACCACTTGTTGAATTACTTCTTCCCTTCTAGGGCTCCCATTAACTGTAGTGTAAGTAGTATGGGATCACTCATGATCTAGTATACCAGTGTCTGGCATTTCATTACAGCCAGTTTGCCTTAATATTATTTTCTCCATTTTTCTCATGGCATTACCTTTTAAGAAAGATCAATTGAGAATTTAGTGCCTCAAAAATTGTCTAGATATATTGAGTCTGTTACTGAACAATCATTTATCATATTTTATACATTGTTACAAACTTTATCCTTTTACTTTACTGTCCATGGAGAGGAGAGGAACAGTTTGCTATCCCTGGTCAACCCACAAAAACCCTTTACCTGTTCCTACAGTCCCATACTAACCTTCTTCACAGCAATCCATGTGGTCGTGGTCCAAGGCCTATTCTGTGTCTATGGAGGCCAGCACACCACATCAGCCCTATGTCTACCAAAGTCACCTGTAGTACAAAACTCAGGAGGCTCCAAAGACCACACTGCAGGTAGTAAGAGACCAAAATAAGAACTACCTGGACCTGTCCACCTGTCTCATAGCTAACTGACCAGCCCTCTGGTGATACTGCTTCTGGGACATGCTCACTTGATTTCCCCAGCCCTTCCTCCTTCTGATCAGCCAGCTCTGCTGCCACCTGTGAAGGCCACATCTCCACCAAATACTCCGATTGCCACAGTTAATTACTCTATCTGCACAGACACCTCCTTTCCAAGCAATGGGACCTAGGTTAGTTGGTTTGGCACTATATAACTGAATGACCGGATCATTCTAATGTTTAACATCGGTTCATAATTGTTCTTTAACAACTATACTCAGTCTTTGCTTTATATTTAGCCCAAGACTTGGTGATGAAATATAAATATACATTTATGTCATAAATACTGTTCATAGCATTAGTAAGATGTAATATGCTACTGATAGCACCCACATATTTTTCAATAAAAAATTGATGTCTCTAAAATATTAAGCTACATTATGTCATTTTGTTCAATATATTTTACATATTCACTAATCTAAACAATAACAATTGCATTTTCTTGGGGTCAGGAATTTTGTCAGAGCACAGTGTGGATGACTTGCTTCAATCCCTCAATGTCTTGGACCTTATCCAGGAAGACTTGTATGGCTGGGGACATGGAAGATTTCTGGAATCTTTTAGAAGCACTTGACCCACATTCTGAAGCTAGAGGAGGAGGACTTAAGCTGGGTTCAACTTGAATGAGCCTGGACTCTTCTTGTGTCTTGGGATCCCTGCAGAATGGTGGCTGGTTTCCAAAGGGAAGTGTCTCAAAAGGAAGCACCTGGAGACTAAGATACCAAATCAGCTAGGGGGGAGCTGCACGTTTCTTTATAACATCGCTTTGGAGCAAATAGAGCATCATTCCATCATACTATATAGGACAAATACAAGCTTGCCATATTCAAGAGAAGGGAAAGAGACAGCAACTCTCAATGTGAGGGATATCAACTAATTTGCAGAACTTTTTTAAGTTTCACATTCTGTACCTTGGCTACAAATTATTTATTCTTCTTAAGTGCAAAATGCCATCGTAACCTCCAGAGACCTATCAAAAGCCTCCTTTCATTTTTGACATCGGGCTCAGGCTTGAAGTTCAGAATTTTATTATTTAAATCAAATCAGGCAGCAGATGAAATACTTCAGGTTCAGTTCCTTGGGTTCGTTTCCTGGGAGGGTGGGAATCAGTCTGAAGACCAATTAGTCACACCACAAACACCCAATAAATGTGGTTAAAAAGGCACAAAATAGCTTCAATAGAGACTCCCATTTAAAAAAGAAAGAAAAAGGGAGACACCAGCAAGCGTGGATCCATTCCATTGTGGAAATTCAGTCAAGTGTGTCTTGCCATTCCCTTGGTTATAGCCCCGTGATATTCCCCAGGGCTGATTTCTTCCAGCTCTTACCTGGATTTCCTGGGATTTTCATTCCTCTAAGTCATTCCTCCTTAGTTCTTATTTTTAGCCTTGTAGTTTTCTCAGTCTGTTCCCACCCATAGAAGTATAGGAATTCAAAGGCTTCTTTTGATTTCATACAGTTCCTGACATTTTCAGTTCAGTCTGGCATACAATTGCTTTATTGAGCTTGTGGGCTTCAGTGTACACCAAATTCCAATGCACTGCACTAGGCCAAAGCCCCTCCTACAAGTCTCTTTGAGATGAGTTTTCTCATTGGGCTTCTTGTGAAGCTGCAATAGGACAAGACCCTTTATAATAGAAATTTCATCGCTTAACAGAGAGAATCTGTGAAGCATATTGTTACTATCCTCAGAAGGCCATTAGTCGGCCTAAACGGATTTATAATATTCTACATACAATCATCCTGAAGTCTTCATGAAGGCTGCAGAGTCCTATTCTGGGCCTTTTACATTTTCCTTAAATTTTGCTTGAAAATTAAGGAATTCATTTTTTTAGTCCATGTCCTTATATTTGTACCCCATAGTGCTTGCTTGGGCTACCATAACAAAATACCATAGATTGCTTAGCATAAACAACAACAAAATATTTTCTCACAGTTGTGAAAGTTGCAAGTCCCAGATCATGGTCTGACAGAGTTTGGTTTCAGGCGAGAAGCCTCTTCCCAGTTTGTAGACTGACTGGAGGGCCTTTGTTTTCATATGGCCTTTCCTTCACATGGGTGCAAGTGGGAGGGCAGAGAGAGATTTTTCTCCTCTTATAAGTCCACCACTGCTATGGGATCAGGGTCCCACCCTATGACCTCCTTTAATATTAATTACCTCCTATAGGTTCTATTTCCAAACATAGTCACATGGTGGAGTTAGGGATTCAGCATAGGAATTTGGGGAGGATACAATTCAGTCTATAACACACTGTTCGAAGAAACCACATGACACTGTTGACAATCTATCACAAATCTTTCTAGTCAGATCTATTACACTAAGATCCATTTTCTTAAGTACATCTTCTGTGTTCCATGACCCTGTAGATGTAGTT